>JAJLZW010000210.1:0-15465 GCA_030572435.1 Candida labiduridarum | reverse complement strand
TTTTTTTTTTTTTTAATTTAATTTGCCTTATTTAATGATTTGAATTTGTTAAGTTTTGAATATTATAGTGAATATACAGGTGTATTTATGTAAATATGTGTCATGATAATAATAAAGAAAATTGATGAAATTGATAATTGATAATTGATAATTGATAATTGATGATTGATAAATGAACAGAATGAAAAATATGATGAATTGATAATTGATAAATGATGAATTGAAAAAAATATAAAACAAAACAAATCTTTGGATGGATAACTCCCAAAGTTAGCTAAGCTAATAACAACAACAAAATATCCAAGCTAAACAACTTCTATTCTTTTTTCTATTAAAACTTGACGTATCGGAATGCAAATCTTCATTGTCCCTTACTGGTATCATACCATTTTGTAAATATTGTTGTTGTTGCGAAAGCCTGCTATTCTTATTATTTAAAAATTGTGAATTTCGTTGATCCTGTTGATTCTGTTGATTCTGCTGCTGCTGCTGTTGTTGTTGTTGTTGGTTTGGGTTCTGATTTTGTTGTTGTATCGATTGATAACCAAATCTATTATTATTTCTAGGTGAATTTAATGAATTGTTTCGAGAATGATTTCTTCCTAGTAAAGGTTGATTTTGATTTTGATTTTGATTTTGATTTTGTGCATTTTGTAATTGTTGTTGTTGTTGTTGTTGTTGTTGTTGTTGTTTTCTATAATGAGCAGGTGGATGTGGATTACCATAGCCATGTAAATTAGCCTTTTTATTCAATGCAGCATCCCATCCTTTACCACCATTCAAATCCATCCAATCAAAATGACCATCATCTTCCACACTAATTGAAATCAGTGCTTTATCCATTAGGTTTATTAAATATTTATAATCTGGAGTTTCATCAAACTTTAAATTACGAACATATGTCAAATATTGGGCAAATTGAATTGGAAATCCATAACATAATTCATTAATTGATGTTGTTTGCTTTTTCATGCCAATTTTTTCATACTTTTGTTTATTAGTTGGTGCTTTTAAACCTTGCCATGGTAATGAACCCCTTAAAAAATACATGAAAACATGTCCCAAACTTTCTAAATCATCTCTTCTCAGTTGTTCTCTTCCTAAATGAGTATTAATCGACATATATCTAGCGGTGCCACTTAATGCCTTTTTCTCACGATATGGTATATGAACTTTTGTTTTGGGATCTCTATATTGTTTAGCCATACCGAAATCCACTATATAAACTTGATTAGCTTCTGCAGTATCGGGTTTACCAATTAAAAAATTGTCGGGTTTAATATCGCGATAAATTAAATTATGTTCATGAATAGATTGTACCCGTTCAATCATTTGTTTGGCTACTTGAATAACCGTCTTGACAGAAAACTTTCTATTACACCAATCAAATAAATCTTCCAAAGATGGACCCAATAAATCAATGATTAAAATGGAATGGACCCCTTCTTGACCAAAAAAATAAGCTTGGGGAATACCTTTGGAACCATTCAATATTCTATAAGCTCTGTATTCATCTCGTAATTGGGGAGCTTCACATTTCCTTGGTTCGAATTTGATTGCCACTTGTTGGTTGTTTAATATGTTGATACCTTCAAATATAATGCCAAAGGAACCTTCGCCTATTTTTTTCCCAACCTTGTAATGAACTCCAACTATACTATTATTCGATGATGACATTGCATTTGTAGGATACGGTGATTTTACTGAGTTGAATGTTTCTTCTTGATGGTTAGATTGCTTTCTCTGTCTCCCCTTGTAGGTCGTGTGGTATGTGTTTGTTGTTAAGTAGACTTGGTGTGGTGGAGATACAAAAAAAAAAAAAAAAAAAAAAAAAAAAAAATATATTTAAAAAAAAAAAAAAAAAAAAAAAAAAAAAAAAAAAAAAAAAAAAAAAAAAAAAAAAAAAAAAAAAAAAAATTGACGTTGTTTTTGAGAAAATATGAATGAGAATGAGAATGAGAGAGTACTCTTCCGACAATATTTAAAACTAACTAAACAAGAGCAAAAATAAAAGAGAACAAAAAAGCAAAAAAGCAAAAAAGCAAAAAAGCAAAAAAGCAAAAAATTAAAATTGAGAATTTTTTTACTTTCTTTCAGTTTGCTAAAAATTTTCTTACTTACTTTTTTGTGTGTGTTGTGAGTGTTGGTTAAATACAGGAAATTTTTGCTTTTGCATTATTAGGAGAACGGGGAAAAAAAACCAACCACAACATCCACATCCACATCAACATCCACATCAACATCAACATCAACATCAATAGTATACCACATAATGGTAGAATACAAACCAAACCAGATAGTATATGCCTATCATGGACCTTTAATCTATGAAGCCAAAATATTAAAACTAAAGAAAGGTAATGAATCATTTATATTAAATCATGAACAACAAAGGGAAACAATCGAAGCAAATGAACCTAGATTTGATAGTTCCAAATGGCAAAATCAAAATTGTTATTATCTACATTATCAAGGATGGAATGCTAAATGGGATGAATGGGTAGGTATAGATCGAATAATGGAATTTAATGAAGAAAACAAATTTAAGAAATTAGAATTGGATCAATTAACAAGAAAAAAGAAAGCTCCTGCTGGATCAATATCAACCACAGCAACGACGACATCTACATCGGGGAAAGCTTCTTCACCAACAGGTACAAAACGGGAATTAAGAAAACAAGGTCATAGTAATAGCAATAGCAATAACAATGGAAGTAGTAACCATCCAGTTAAGAAACAAAAGACTGGTACCATCATTAAAAAACCATCAACCATTTCATCAACCACACGTCGATCAATAAATTTAATCATACCTGATGATTTAAAAACCTTGTTGATTAATGATTGGCAAAATGTTGCCAAAGATAGGAAATTAATTTCCTTACCAAGTAAATATACCATTTATCAAATATTACAAGATTATAAATCTTATCGAACCAAAAAATTATCCACTAATCAATTATCTAAATTACTTGAAATTCTTTATGGATTAGAAACTTATTTTAATAAATCATTAAGTTTAATATTGTTATATAAATTTGAAAATTTACAATATTTAAATTTCCTTAAAGAAAACATCATTAATCGTGATTTTTTACAAAGTAAAATTTATGGAGTGGAACATTTATTAAGATTATTGGTAATTTTACCAAATTTAATTAGTTCAACTACTATGGATGGTGTATCTACAAATGTTTTAATACTGGAATTGGAAGAATTGGCAGATTTCCTCCTGAATAGAATTGATAATTATAAAAATACTTATGATTATACCAGTCCTCAATATGATCGTCTAGCTAGAACATAAACCATAAAAAAAAAAAAAAAAAAAAAAAAAAAAAAAAAAAAAAAAAAACCAATAAAGTAGTTGTATATTTATATGTGTGTGTATCTATATGTAATATCTATATATGTGAAAGTATAGAAAAGACATCATCATCAACAACAAAATTCGAAAATAAAACATCATTTATATTTTCTTGAGGGGGGGGGGGGTTTTTTTGTTTTTTTGTTTTTTGTTTTTTCATCAATTCGTAAAACATTCATATAAAAATTATTTAAAAAAAAAAACATAGCGTAGCAAAAGCGTAATTCATTCATTCATTCATTAATTTCATCATAAAAAAAAAGAGCATCAGCTAAAATAGCATCAGCTAAAATAGCAATAGCAATAGCAATAGCAATAGCAATAGCAAAATTAACATAAAAAAGATCAAGAAAACTTGTAGCATCTTCTACATAGGAATTGACTTATATTCAATGTCAACCATAGCTGATTCATTGGTACAAGAAACATCCAATTCTAATCTCCAATGTCTATCATATAAATCTTCTTCTTCTTTACTAAAACCATGATCAGTTTCATCTTTAAATTTCCAAGTTAATTTTGAATCAGTTTCAACAACTTCACCTTTACCAAAATTCAATTCATAACCACAACATTTTTCCAAATCTTTAATCAAATGTTTTTGAACATGATGTTGTAAATCACGTCTAAATTTTTTTGAATTTTTATTTACAGTTGGTTTAATCTTTTCTATATTATCATGACAAGTCTTCATGACAAATGGTGGATAATAATGTAATCTTCCATGGAAATAATCAAACTCATTATCCCAAGTTTCATCTCGAACAAACGCTTCAAATTGTTCCAATTCATCAAATTCTCTAATGGTAGGAGGTAATAAAACTTGCTTCATAGTACCTGGTTCATCAGCAGATTCAATCGAAGTGATTGAAGATGATCTTGCTTTTGGAACTGGTTGTAATTTTTCCAATGGTTTAATAGCTTCTAAATCTAAAGGAACAGCTTCGGACTTAGACTTCTTCTTTCCCGCCATGATTGTAAATAAGTTGTTTTTTTTCTAAGTTAAAGTTATATTACCGTATAATCCAACGTGGATATATATATATAAAGTGGTTGCAAAAAAAAAAATAACTAAATTTAAGCAGCAATTGAGTGGGATTTGATCTACTTTTGTAAAAGTAATCTCTCTAATAATTGATTGATTGATGTAGTAATGAAAAAGGAAAAGAAAGGAAAAGAAAAGAAAAGAAAAGAAAAGAAAAGAAAAATGAAATTGGTTATAAAAAGATTGGGTAGGAAAATTGGTTGTCTATTTATACTTTTTGGAAATAATTTTAGGAAAGGAAAGGGGAGAAAGGAGAAGAAGGAAGAGGAGTTGTTGGTTCATTTTTTTTCTTCTGTATGCCGTATGTCGTTCTTATTTCTTTCTGGGGGGGTGGGAGGAGAGAAAGAGAGAAAGAGAGAAAGAGAGAAAGAGAGAAAGAGAGAAAGAGAGGGAACTGCTGTTACTATTACTGGTAGTGTTATTGTTGTTGCATGATAAATTATCTCCCCCCCCCCTTCACCCCCTTACAAAATAATATATGCAGTCGTGTGATCATCCAAAAAAAAAAATCTCTCCACTAATTTTAACTCAACAACAACAACAATAATCGACAAACTTCGAGATATCTTTTACTTTTACTCCTACTTTCGTTTCTTTTTTTTTCTATTAGTTTTATAAAGGGGTTCGTATCTTTTTTTTTTTTTTAAAGATGATTCATTTATTTGAAAAATTTGAAATTATTTGACTCTAATATCATTTGTAAAAATTTATGCTCAAAAATTACAAAATGCCCCCCTCCCCCCGAAACCTGGAGTAAGTCAGATAAAAAAAAAAAATGTGATCCATTATCGTGTGCGTGTACTTACCAATGTGGGATAATACTGTGAGTGATGTGTGTGAGTGATGTGTGTGAGTGATGTGTGTGAGTGCGTGAGTGTGTTAGTGTGTGAGTGGTATGCTCATTTATTCCAGTGAGGTAATTTTATGAAAATTTTACTCAAACAATAAATGACCTCCTCCTCTTCTTACTTCTTACTTCTGTCCCCCCCCCAACCCCCCAAAAAAAAAATACTATGCTCATTTGTAAGGGTGTAATATTGGCATTCGTTCCGTTCTTTTCCGTTTGTGGGCACCTAACACCACTTTTTTTATTTAATTTATTTATTTAATTTATGATTGTCTCCTCACCCAATCTAACTTATTGGTCTCGTGAAGAATCGGAGAAATGAATAAGTAGTAAGTAGTAAGTGCATATCAGGCACACAATTTCATCAACAGACGTTTCTTAGGATAGGGATGGGATGTATCTGTCAAGAATTTTCTTTTATTATTTTCAAAATTCATCTCCATTTGCTCTTTCTCCCCTTATATCACTTTACTTTACAGATATAAACTAAGACATGGATTAGAAGTCCTGAATTATTACACTGTGGAAAATATTATCAATCGTATCTCCTACTTATTGACCCCAAAAAAATGTAAATCGTTGGTTTATCATTTTTTTGCGACCATAAAACATCACAGCCAAAAAAAACCCACACAGAGAGTTATTTTTCAAGTTTAAAAGGTTCCCACATTTGCTGCACAATAAAAATAAACAACGGGTTTTCAAAACCCATTAATTTACTTCCTCCGCCCCCCCCCCTGGCCATTCATCAGTGGTTTGTTTTTCATTGTTTTTCTATCCTTTTTTCCTTGCATCGGCTTTTTTCGAATTTCTTGCAGCCAATCTCAATCTCAATCTCAATGCACCAAAAGACAAAAAAAAAAATCATAACCAGGCAAAATCGAAACCCACTGAGAAAAAAAAAAAAAAAAACTTAAAGAGAGAAAAATTTTCCAGCAGCCAAAAAAAAAGATTACTTTCCACCAATGTATCCCCTCCATCACGCAAACTTCCATACATTTTACGTATTCACCATTATACGAACTTATAGACTATAGATTTAGCAACATATTCATATATACACAAACAAACACAAACACAGGCACAAACACAGGCACAAACACAGGCACAGGCACAGGCACACATCACATCATGAGTTTATGGGGAGTATATACTGGTCCAGCACCACCAAAGAAATCCATTCAAGAAATGACGCAACAAGAACAAGCAGAAGAAGGGGCACGACAGATGATTGGATTTATGAATTCATGTCCTGGGAAAACCGTTATGTCTGCAGTATCTGGGTTTGGATTGGGGGCATTTTTTGGTTTATTTATGGCATCAATGGCTTATGATACCCCCATAGGTACCGATTCAGTTAAACATATTTCTGAATTACCATTTAAACAACAAATGAAATTACAATTTACTGATATGGCCAAAAGATCATATTCAAGTGCTAAGAATTTTGGATATATTGGTATGGTTTATTCTGGAGTTGAATGTACTATTGAAAGTTTACGTGCCAAACATGATATTTATAATGGAGTTAGTGCTGGTTGTATAACTGGTGCTGGGTTAGCTATAAAAGCTGGTCCTCATGCGGCATTTATGGGATGTGCAGGTTTTGCTGCTTTCAGTTTGGCTATTGATATGTATTTGAATAGTGATGCTGCTCCACCCCCACCAAATGATTATGATATATAAAATGTCAAAGCAAAGCAATATTGAAGATGAAAAAGAACAAAAGGATGGGCGGGAAAAAAGAAAAAAAAAAACATTCATTGTCTATTATAAAGATGATTTTAATTCATGGAATACTTGTACATAATACTACGGTTGGAAGAAATAAAAATGGAATAAATAAATAAATAAATACTCAAAGCAAAAATAAGGAAACAGACATCCTTTTTATTTAATTTAAATTTGTTCAACAAAAGTAATAACAATATTGATATTTGAAATCTGCTATAATTAATGAACTCAATAAGAAAAATCCAATAGATAATAGTATTCCAAATAATATCCAATTTCTCCAATTAACATATTTCGATTTATGTAATGATTTCAAATTTTGTAGATTTGTTTTGACAATTTCAAGTTCTTTCAATATTTCTTCTTCTTTTTCTTCTTTTTGCTCTTCTTTTTGCTCTTCTTTTTGCTCTTCTTTTTGCTCTTCTTTTTGCTCTTCTTTTTGCTCTTTGGTGGTAGTTATCTCTTGTTCCAATTTGGCCAATTGATTAATAGTTGCATTTCCTTGTGTTAAAAGTTCTGATAGTCCATTCAACGTTTGTTCAATTTCCAACAATTGCGTTTCTTCAAATTGTTCAATTTCATTTACATCATGTATCAATTGTCGTAATTTATTCTTCACTCGTTCTTTGGTGATATAACTCATTCTATTGTGTGACGATGGTTTGTTGTTATTAGTTGTTGTTGTGGTTATGAATGGCCGTAGATCGTTTACATTTGTTGACGCCTGAGGAATAATATTACTGTGAATTGGTATCAGAATTGGATTTAGATTTGTAGTATTTTGTCGTTGTCGTTGTTGTTGTTGTTGTTGTTGTTGTTGTTGTTGATGATTCTGTTGATAAATTGACCTTCGTCGAACAGGTGCATAAGTCAAAGGTAAAGGATCTCCCAAATTAAGTAATTCTGATCTTTTACTCATATCAGCATTGTTATATCCCTGCTGTTGTTTTTTTTTATTTTGTGTGAATAAGTTCGATGTATTAAATAAATTAAAAAAAAAAAAAAAAAATTCTTTTTCGGTGTCTTGTTTTGGTTTCATTCATTTTTTTTCTTTTTTGGTTGTTGATGATGTTTGATAGACTAAGCAGAGAAAAATGCATAGTTTTATTTTTAACGTGTCGCGTGTTAAAAAACATCTCTAAAAGTTTATGTATAGGCGAACTAAAAAAAAAAACAAAGAAAGATCAAAAAGAAAGAAAGAAAAGACAGAACCCCCCCTCTTGTCATAAAGATATAAGTATGTAAGTATGGTAAAAAAAAACAAAAAAACAAAAAAACAAAAAAACAAAAAAAACCAATTATAGTCAATTATAGAAAAAAGGTGGTGTGTGTGTTAATACTCCAACATAACCAATGAGAATTACCTCCAAGTAAACTCCCCCTAACCTTAGAACTCTCTAATAATCTAAACGTTTTCTTTTGGTTTTGGTTTTGGTTTTGGTTTTGGTTTGTTTTTTTTTTTTTTGCAATCGAAATGATGATTTAATTTAATGGGGTATTTTCAATTTAGGAACTCCTTCTTTCAATATTAAAAATTTATCTACGTAATTAATTTAAAAAAATCTTTGTATAGAACCCCCCCCCCGTCTAAAAAGTAAAAAAGGGAATATATGATCTCATAATATAATTTTTTTTTTTTATTTTGGTACAAAAACACAAAGAAAATTTTCAATTACATAAAATTTTTAGAATTCTCAAACTTTGTTCTATAGTAATACTAAAAGACAAAAGGAATCGTATTTAGAAGTGTTGCTTATCCGTATAAGTTCTCTCCACACACATTTGAATGAGTAATATATAACAGAGATCTTACAACGATTCTCTGATTGGTCAATTCACTTTTTTTTTTTTCTTGAGAATTGAAGCGCAAAGTTTCAAAACAATAGAAACCCCCCCGCTACCAAATGGTTTTGCTCGTAAAAAAAAAAAAATTGGGTTCCATTAATCTATAGAAATTGGTTTTTGTTACCCGCACTAAAAATGCCACTGCCAAGTATGGGGGAGCATATATGAAGATGTATAATCGGATAAAATATTTCACCAAGAGTGGAGAAACTAAATAATAATAAATAATATTATATAAATATTATCTTAGTTTTCTATTTGGTCTTGTGAGCCGTTTACAAATGAAAAAAAAAAAAGAGTTTTAAAAAAAAAAACAAATCCAAGAAAACTAAAAAAAACATTTTATATAAAAGGGAAAGTTATGCAAAATTTTTTTTTTTTTTTTTCAATATCTTTTTTTTTTTTACTTATTTTCTTTTTTTATTGTATCAACAGTAAAAGATTGATATCATCTTTTTAATTCTTTAATTCTTTATCCTGGTTACTGCTTGTTGATACATTCCCTTCCCTTGTTATACATTCTTCCAGGACAAGAAAATTTAGGTTATCAACAAAAAACTATAATTCAACCCCACATCCCTCATCCTCCCCCATCCCCCTATTTTTTTTTTTGTTTTTTGTTTCCTTCATCTTCAAATTAATACATCGGAACCATGACTCAAAGAAAATCAAGAGTAGGATCTTTTTATCTTGATATAGAAAAAAATACATTAACAGATGATGATAAACAATTTAAACATTTCAAACAAAGATTCACCCCTTCAAATAACAATGGTAAAAAAGATGTTGTCACTTTTTCATTTGTTTCTATTTGTATGATGAGTTTGGTTTATTTTATTTATAATTATGGATCAATATTTAATAATAATTTACAATTGGATCAATCGATTTTACTTTCTTCCAGTTCAAATAGAAATTCCCCTGAAATTTCCATATTAAAACAAGAATTAATTAATAATTATGATGATGTAAATAATGGTGGTACTGGGTTATCATTATCTGATGAAGTACAAGAAGAATTAAAACATCAACAATATCAAAATCCTACCATTAGACTTAACACAGCACCTTCTTCGGGAGATAAAATCACAAAAACTGGAATACAACGAATTAATCCTGATCTTCATAGTAATGAAATTATTGACGATAATATAAACACCAATGGAGAACTACTCAACCAACAAGCTCAACAAAATGGAATAATTCAAGAACAAGAACAACAAGAAGAAGAAGAACAAGAAGAACAAGAAGAAGAAGAAGAACAAGAAGAACAAGAAGAAGAAGAAGAAGAAATATTCAAAGTAGAAGGAGATCAATATGACAATGACATTGATCTTGAACAAGATCCAAATGATCATCTTATCAATGTACAAGAAGATTTGAAAGAGATTTTTTCCATCAATCCAATAGTTGTGTTATCATTGAATAATCAAATTGATAAATTACATACCATACTAATGAATTTAAATATTTCACCAGAACCAAAAATTATAAATTTATCAAAACATCCCAATTATATAAATATTATGAAATATTTAAAAAATATAAATCATAGTGATGAAGAAAACATCCCTAGATTATTCTTGGGTGGATTACCTATTGGTACTAATAAAGAAATTATTGATATGTTTGATAATAATGAATTGATTAACTTTTTAAGATCAAAAGGTCAAGGATTGATTAATATCTAATTATCACATTACCTTTAAAAAAACAAGTTGAGTTTTCTGCTTTTAGTTTGATTTATGATCTATGATTATGTTTGTATGTATATATATATAAATTATTGTATAGGACCAAAAAAAAAAATAAATGAGAAATTTAATTTATGGGTTGATTTAATAAATATCCCCATTGATTACGACGAGGGATGCGCTTGGAACCTTGATTTAACGCTAATTGATTGGCAATATATCTGATTCCAGTTGATCTAATTTCAGCTTCAATGGGTGACGACTCTGTTCTTGTGAACCTTCTTGAGATTGTTGCTGTTGCTGTTGCTGTTGAGGTTCTTCTTCTTCTTCTTCTTCTTCTCCTTCTTCTTCTTCTTCTTCTTCTTCTTCTTCTTCATGTTCTTCATGTAGTTCACGAACATTTTGTAATAGTACCGTAACTTATGCTTGACGTTGATCCAATAATGTTTCTTGTCGTCATTCTGCCCTTAAAATAATTTCACCAGATCTATATTGATATTCCTGTTCAAAATTTCATCTCTTTTCTTTGAGTACGATATCATTCACAAGGACAACAAATAATTTCATACATTAAAAGAATCCCCCCCCCCCGAAAAAAATGACAATAATAATTAAACCAACTAACCCCCATCAGTTTAGTTTGAATCTTTTGGTCAATTGAAACAAATTCTTATTTCAGTTGTCGTTGTATGACATTCAATGTTGATTATAGTTCCATTAATGATAATTCTCTTTTTATTGAAACCGGTAAAAAAGAACTTCATTTGTTTTTTTAAATATCTTTCACATCAACTCATGTCAATTCCTTCTTATTATGTATAACGATTGTCATCCCTAGATAACGAATTGTTCAAAATTTTTTTGGACGATTACATAAGCGCCCCTTACCACCTGGTAAAAAAAAAAAAAAAATTTGGTAGCACGAGTGGCAAAAAAAAAACAACCAAATTTTAGCTGCAAAGAATATCAATATTAGGGTTGGGGGAATTAATATATGTCAATCCCATACTCAAAATTGTCATTTTTTGCAACTCTTCAAAAAAAAAAAAACAAATCCCAGTAATCGTTATGTTTTTTTGTTGATTTGATTTATAATCATTTGTAATTTTTTGAAACATATATCAATTACAGCATATTAAAGATTTTTCAAAATGATATGCAAATTAATTAATTAAAAAAAAATAAATATATATATATATATTAATGTGTTCGTAGGGAGAAATAAATTACCTGACATGAGCTGTATCTGGTATTTGTATTCCATCATACGTGGGATGAAACAGACCTTGGGAATCAAAATTTCCTAAATCATTCTCATTAACTTGATCTGTATAAGGAGGTACAAGATCATCAGGAATTTCTGATTGATTGCATGGAACTGATGATGATGACAATGATGATGATGATGATGATGATGATGCGGCAGGAATACCAGCAGAATCAGGTCTTGATAATAATAATGGTGGTGGTGGTGTTTTAGATTGTTCGCGATGTTCCATTTCTAGTACCTGAGTATGTAATGGTACTTCATATCCTTCTTCTTGTAAACACAATCCTTGTGAAGTGACATTTTGTTTTGACACTTGGTTGGTCTGGGTTGAACGTTCATCAGGCCCACAACAACACAATAACACAATCAGTAATAATAACAAGGACATAAAGGGCGGCTCCAAGACTAGAACCAAGACCAACAATAGTGTCTGTGGCGTTGCTTTTGGCTAAGTCAACAAATTTCTCTTGGTATTCCAAATCTTGATAAAGATACATTTAAAAATCAGGGGACTCTGGGCGTAAGTTATGCAAAAGACAAAAAAACAAACAAAAACTAATGATTAAAATTTATTTATGTGGGGCAAAGGAAGATATTCCCATCCTTATATGAAAACTCCATCTAAGATGTCAAGTCAAGTATGTTAGAAAATGTTGGTACTATTTGTCATCCCCAATATGAATAATTATTTTTCCTTTTTCTTTTTCTTCACATATCACACAAGCATGCGTTTTATCACAGCTTCATAATAATTCATCAAACAGAAAAAGATTATCTAAGATGAGCTGTATGTGGGATTTCTAAACCGGTGTTGATTGGATGAAACATTCCTTGAGAATCAAAATTTCCTAAATCATCCTCATTAACTTGAGCTGTATAGGGAGGTACAAAGTCGTCAGTAATTTCTGATTGGTTACATGAAACAGATGAGGCGGAAACAACAGCAGGAGTAGGTATAGATACTGATGGTGGTGGTGATGGTGGAGGTGTTGTTGTTGTTGTTGTTGTTGTTGTTGTTGTTGTTGTTGTTGTAGATTGTTCAGAACCTTCAGCTTCTTGGAGTTGAGTATGTAATGATTCTTCATTTCCTGCTTCTTGTATACACAATTCTGGTGAAGTCAGTTCTTGTTTTCGCACTCGCTTGCGCTTGCACATGGCTTCACATTTAGCTAATAAAACAGCAAAAAGAAAAGCAAGAATCATTGGCAGAAGGAACATAAACGGAATTCCAGCACTAAAAGCAGCAGCAGCACCACCACCGCCACCATCAGTAGCAGTTTCAATAGCAGTATCAGTCATCGTGGTGTTTCTTTTGGTTATTTGAACAAATTTCGCTTGGTCTTCCTGATGTTGATAAAGATACATTTAAAAATCGTGGGGACCCTGGGCGTAGGTTTTGCAAAAAAAAAAAAAAAAAAAAAAGCTAATGATTAAAATTTATATATGGAGGGTGGAAAAACATGCCCATATTAATATATAAACTCCATCTAAAACATCTACCCAAATATGTTAGAAAATGTTAGTACTATTTCATATCCTCCATCCACCCCTATCCCCAATATGAATAATTATTTTTTCCTTTTTCTTTTTCTTTTCTTCATACAATATGGACATTTATCACAGCCTCATAGTCATTCAGGTGATTTAATTGACAGAAATTAGATACTTATTTGCGTACTTGATTATGTGTTGTTGTGTTTATTTATGTAGGGTATTTTTGTTGTTGTTGTTGTTGTTGTTGTTGTTGTTGTTGTTGTTGTTGTGGGGTTATTATCCTTGTTCGCTGTTTTCTTCTAGAACAAGAGAAAATTATGAACGATTCCATAATAAAATCAATGAGTATTAGAGCAGTATCTACTCCATAACTAGAATCTTTCTTGGTTTAATTCAACATATTTAGACCGGTATTGTGTGAATAGAAACACGATCAGTAATGCGATGAATTAAAGAAGAAAAAGATAAACAAAAAGTTGCACAAAAATAACATTTTTTTTTTTCATCTCCGTTTCTCTATTTTGCATCCCACAAATGCTCTCGCTTACCACAAGAAGATCCAGTCATTTCCCCCTTAGTAGAGCTTTTAAAAGGGTTACCATTAAAATAAAAAAAAAAAACTATAAGGAAAAGGATAGCAAAATAGGAACCGTACATTAAAAAAATTTCTAAAATATTATCTAGTATGTGCCAATGATGGTGAAGATGGTCCGCGTTGATGTAATAATCCACTAACGTGAAATTTCCCTTCTGAATCATAATATCCCCCATGTCGGTTTCATTAGTGATAGCAGTATATCGTGAAAACATCACCCACCAGGACTTTACCGATTGATTACGAGGAGAGAGAATTTGAATTTGAAACTTGATTCGATGCTGACTGATTGGCAATATATGTGTAATTGCACTTGAAATCTTAATTCAGTCATTGTGGGTGGTTGTACTCGTGAACATTCTTGAAATGCCGCTGTTCTTGTGGTTGTTCTTCCTCTTGTCATTCATGAGCGACATGTAATGAATAATTTGGTAGCGCCCGCAAAAAACCAATTTTACCAGGCAAAAGATCAAAAATTATCCGACGGAATTATATATGTCACTTCTTCTCCAAAGATCAAAGAGGTCATTTTTGTAACCCATCATGGGCACAGCATCAAAAGTATCTCCAGTCATGTCATGCCATATTTAGTTATTTATTTTTATGACAGCGGGGTCAATAAACAGTGACCAACTCTTTTCAATTCCGTTGATGATGGGTAAGTTTTACCCTATCACGTGTTGCATACGGTTTTACGAGTTTCCAGGGTTCAACTCTGTGTTTTTATTTGTTAATTCGATTTATCATCATTTGCATCTTTTTTTTTTACTCTATGAACAGTCCACCCATTAATATCAACTATAGGTTATTAAAATTTTTGGAGTTATATGCAAATTAATTAATTTAAAAATGTACATTCGTGTATACAGTCTTTTTATTTTTAATTCAAACTAGCGCGCTAAAATTATTCATACATGTAAGACAAAATTATTCATAGTACTTGTAGAAAAATGTTCATACTAAGGCGGACAATATTGTTCATAGTAATGCGACAAAATTATTCATAACACGTGACCCTTAATTTTCATACCAAATAACAGCCAAAATTGGTTTGAACAATTAGTGAGCACTGGTATTAAAATATATTTATCATTGGTATTAATAATTTTGACGCACTGGTATTAAATTATTTACTATAGTTGGTACAAATAATTCTGGCGCACTACAGTCTTTGTCCTTTTTTTTCAAACCAATGGCCAAAAAATTTCATACTTGTGCGACAAAATTATTAAAACCAAGGAGACAAAAAATTTTAAACTAAGAACGACAAAATTATTGAGACCAGGGAAAAATATTTTTCTACCACGTGACCGAAATGTTTTATACCAAGGCGGGACATACATATTCCAACCAATGAGTGACAAAATTTTCCAAGCAAAAAACTGATATGGTTTAATTCATCATGATCAAAGCTGTCTGTCCTGGGTAGCAGTATTTATGTACTACTACAGCTTTATGAAAGTGGTCACGTTTTTTTGATTGATTGAATTGAAACTAGCCAGTAAATGAAGGTAGTGTGAGAACAGAATGTATGATATTATATAAGCTGTCGCCAAACGATTAGTCAGCAAAAA
>JAJLZW010000209.1:0-15488 GCA_030572435.1 Candida labiduridarum | reverse complement strand
TACTTAGAAGGGAACCGAGGTAAGTCTGATGACTCTACCCCGTTTGTATTAGAATATCAGCTTACTGGTTTCTAACGTTTAATAAACCATAGGGATACAATATTAGGATAAAAAATTACTCAAGCTCAAGAATATGGACTCGTACACATGTCAAGGAACTCTTGGATTGCCTGCGTGGCTCATTCTAAACCAACGCAGACCTCATTAATACAAGCTCCAGTTGCCACAAAAACAATTGGCTAACACGAGTTTAAAAAAAGAGAGAATGGAAAAATACAAAAACCGAAAAAATAAAGGACCTGGCTGACAGGACTCGAACCTGCAATCCCTTGATATCGAAACTTTTTAAGCAACCGTAGTCAAGTGCCTTACCATTAGGCCACAGCCAGTTTTCGATGCATGGTGAAATGTGATACATAACTATATTATAAAATAAATAAAAAGATCCATTACTCATTTACCCATAGATTCTTTGGTTTTTTTGATACCAAATTTACGTTTATGACAAACTTGTGTTGTTTCATTAAATAAGATTGGTCTCTTGTTTGAACTGAGTATGTTTTTGGGGGTGTTTTGAAAGAGCAATATTTTCTCATAGATTTGAAGTAAAACCGAATGAAATTTACATTCATAATGGCTGCAACATTTAATTTTTATATAAAATGAGACCAATCAACCTATCCAAACAAAACGTGTTCAAATAACTCTTCCGAACTCCACAACAACATTGATAATTCCTTTTAAGGAAACCTTGGGAAGTCTGTGATATCAACACAGGAACTGGTATTGATTTGTATTATATTGTCTATATATTTGATTATGTTGTTATTAAGGGAAAAAAACGCGATGAGAAAGATTAAAGAGAATAATTTATGCAAGACCTTAAAAAAAAAAAAATTGAATTCCAAGCAAAAACGGTGTTAGGAGGAGAAGGAGAATTAGGAAGTTAATACGGAAATAAGTGTACAATTCGGAGTTTAACGAAAATTTCTTTGCTTTTTTTTAACATTCCTCTTCCCAAAAAGCATTATGTATGAATTTTAGTTAGTTAGATCTTTTTAGATGGCTTGAAGGTGGACTGATTGGAGGGATAACTAAAATATTGTGCATGAATATTTGATGATTTAACGCACACATCGCATATTCCCATAGACTTGCATATAAGATTAAAAAAAAAAAAATAAAATTTTTAGTATATTTTTGCCGATTAAGTAATCAAGAATCGTATATCTTTAATTAAACAAAAAAAGATAAAAAAAAAAAACTCATAAACGATCTCGTCAAAGTTCATTATTCGAAATACAGTAGGCCCCGCCCATTTCACATTTATGAAAGTTCAAACAAAAATAATAATTTTGGAAAAACTCAAGAAAGGTTGAAAAAATTATTGTAAAGAAAAGAAAGCAAAAAAATGATTTATTCATAAATTTTACACATATAAAGAAAACATATTAAAAACTCTATTAAATAAACCCAAAAAAAAAAAAAAAAAAAAAAAACAAAACAAAACCCTGTTGGGTGTGATGTGATGAAAAAAACTTATAAATTACTTCTTCTCTCAATGATATCATCAATTAATCCTCCCATAAGATCCAAAGGATAATTCAAAGGTTTATGGAAAGTATGATCAAATCCACATTCTTTATATAGTTGTAAATCTTTAGTAGTATTTCTTGTTGTTACGGCAATAACAGCCATTTTATTATATTTTTCATTTGCTCTGATGAATTTGGCAATATCAATTCCTGTAATATCTGGCATTTCAATATCGAGAAATATAGAATCAAAATGTTGTTGATGTTGCTTTAGTATATCAATAACCAATTTTGAATCTTGAATTTGGACAATATTACTTCGAGGGTATAATTTTAATAATACACGATTAAGAATTTTTAAATTAATTAAATTGTCATCAACTATTAGGAAATTATAATTGGTTAAATTGGGTAAAGTTAATTGGAATGTAGGTAGATTGGTTGATTTGGTAGATGATTTTGTGGATATGATTGAATCTTGAGGAGAAGTGTTTTGAATTTCAAAAGGAGTTAAGGGGGAATAGTATTCGATTTGTTGATTGTTCATGGCAATGGTATCAAATGGATCTAGAAGTTCGTGAGAATCATTATGGTATCTGTAGTGGTGATTATCAGTGTGATAATCATAATCATAATCATAATCATCATCACTGTAGTTTGTATCACTGTTGAATGGACTGTTTGTATCCAATGATAGTTTTGGTTTTAGGGAGAAATAGTCCATGGTTGTGGTTGTGGTGTTATTGTTGGTTTTGGTTTTGGTTGTGGTTTTGGTTTTGGTTGTGGTTTTGGTGGTTGTTGTTGTAGAATTGGATGAAAGTGGTAATGAAGAATGTGATAAATTATTTCTGCACATAATGTAGTTCATGATATATCATTGGTTATATCCTTTTGAGGAAAAATGAATAAGTAAAGATAGAACGTGTGAGTGGGATGAAGATTGGTTGTAAAATGGAAACCCCTGTGGTAAATTAAGTGTAAAAAAAAATCATGACAGAAGAACAAAAAGGTGAATTGGAATTGGGTATTTATATAAGGAATGCCCTAAACTATTTTGTTTTAAATTTAAGTTGTCCGCCTTTTGAATTTTTTTGTTTTGTGATTCAATTTCATAGAAAAAATATTTTATATTTGTTTTCCGCCTTTACTTAAATTACACAAAAACAAACAACAACCCGCACTTCTTCTTCTTCTTTTTCTTCTTCTCTGTTATTGTTTTATTTTGTGTCATAGAAAAAAAAAACATTCCCACGCCTGAACTTTTCTTCACTACCACCACTACCACCACTACCACCACATAGAGCAATTGGTTGTTTATTCATGATACTCTATATCCCAACCACCCCAGAGCAAATCATTCCCTTTTTTTTTTCTCTTTGCTTTGCTTTGCTTTGCTTTGCTTTGCTTTGCTTTGCTAAAAGCAACTTATAGAAGTATAACTGACACAACGCAATCTATTCATTTAGCAAACCAAGAAAAGCAAAAAAAGGTTAACATGTTTAAGAAGAATTAATGAATATTGAAAGATCAAACTACACAACAACATATAGTTTTACTTTACCACAAAGAAAGTAATTTTAACTACCTTCTTATATAAATTAAATAGCAAAAAGAGCTACATACTATTGTTAGAGGGGGAGGACACTTTTCGCATATCACATATAAGGCGGGGGTTATACAAAAAAAACTTAGTTAAAGCTACAACTCTTTACATTTTAATTATTAAATGATAAAAAGAGAAACAAGACATCATTATGACATAACTTATAACTTATAACTTATCCTAGAGCAATCACAACTAAATCATGATCATCTCTCGGGAAAATATTTTTTTTTTTTTTTAGTTGCCAAATATTTCTCGGAAGCAAGGGAGGGGGGGGGGATTGCCCGCCCCCGGATCATCATTTCCCTTTTTTTTTTAATATCCGAATCAGCCATTTAAAAAAAATGAAACCCATCAATTATGGACAAGTAGCACTTCCGGTCTTCCTTTCCGAACTCCGCGTGGGTTATCTTTCCTGCTCTTTCTCTTTCTCTTGCTCTTTATCTCCTTGCGTGACTAAGTTGTGCATATAACTTCTCATTGACTAAATTGTTCCTTACCAATAAAAAAAACAAGTTAAAAAAACGCAAGTATCTGATTGCAATCACATTCCGCTTGTACTTAATATTTCTTGTCTTTGTTGTGATTAACAACTGAACCATTCATACATCAAGTTATTGCCGACTGATATATATGAAAGTTCTCCACAAGAGATGATACAATCTAATATTGTAAATGTAACAGTTGCAATCTATAAAGAAAGGCTGACCTTCTTTTTGACTTCCATTGAAAAACTTTAATATAATTAAAATGTAATAAAATTCTAATCTTAAAAATTGGCGCCAATTTTTATATTCAACCCGTCCCCGAAAATTCCATTACACCTGAAACACTCCACATACACCGTTGAACATACATAAAAAAAAATATCTTATTGTTCCTGCCGCGTTCCTCATTGAATCACAAATACAATTTTGTGGACCAAAAACAATCGCCAAAAAAAAAAAAAAACAAGATTTCACATACACACAAACAGAATGAGATAGATATTAGATATTAGATACCAGAGAGAAGTAATGGGTGAATATTGGTTTAATATATAAGATTTAGTTTGTGGCTTTTCAAATGAAACAAAAAATACTTTATCCAAAAAAAAGAAAGCATAAATTCGTTATGTTTAAATTTGTTTTGTTTAAATTTGTTACAATTTCATTGTTTACCCCTGATAGAATAACTTTAACATTTTCTCAGTTACACAAATTTTCTTAGCTTTATTTTTTTTTTTTTTTTTTTTTTTAATTTTTAATTTTTACTTTTTTCTGTCTAATCAATTTTTTTCTTTTTGTTTTCATTAACCTGTGAGACAACCCCCACCCTATTTGTCTTATTGACTGGCGTTGTATAGATTAGCTTTATGAATGAAACGGATAATTCAAGAATCATGGTTTTCAGTCCCCCCTTTTTTTTTGGTTAGATGATATGATACGATACACAACGGGTAAAACTAAAATTGTTTAAAACGGTAATTTATTATTTATCCCCGAAAATTTCAGGCACAAGATTTAGAAAATTTTCATCTTTCCCTCCCAAAAGCCTCCCTCTCCCCACGAAACAATTCAACAAGCCAAAAAAAAAAAAAAAAAAATGACATCAACACATCTAACACTACAAGATACATTCCAATTGATTATCAAAGTGAGTTGAGTTGAGTTGAGTTGAGTTGAGTTGAGTTGAGTTGAGTTGAGTTGAGTTGAGTTGAGGTTGTTGAACAACGAGTAATCACAATCAATTTACATTGTACGATTTACAAAAAAAAAAAGGGGGAAATTGTTTCAACGGGGGCATATGAAAATCATTTGAACAACATGTGCATGTTTGTGTGTGTGCGTGAAGCACTTCAGGTGTCTTTGTTTAAACGATGATATCAACCTGGCAACCTACAAGATAGGAAAGGGTTTTTTAGTGTTATTCCTGGTCGTCTATTTGACGATAGTAGTTAACTGCCACACAACACATACATATACATTACACATTACATTCCTAGATTCCCACATATCTACTTATCTACAATATTTACATACCCCAAACATACATACATACATACATAATGGCCTATTTATATATTTTTAGGCTCATTTCTCCTTTTTTTTTTCTTTATTGAAATCTTTTTGCCTTTCTTACATATTTACCTTGGTAATAATTCTCAACCTTTACACAACCAAGGGGAGGAGGAGGAGGAGGAGTAGGAGGAGGAGGAGGATGAGGAGGAGGAGGAGGAGGAGGAGGAGTCTTAAAACGGTATTCCTTTGTCTATTCATTTCTTTGTTTATTCTTTGGTCTTGCGTTTTACTATTTACAGAAATTCATTAAACAATACAATGCATACACAAACCTTCTCCTACCCTCTTTTTTTTTAACATTAGTTTTTCTTGTCTTTGGCAATTTCACCCATTAATCGAATACATGTATCAACATTTTCACCTCTTGGTGCACAAACAGGAACAATCTTCCAATCCTCATGATTCCTATCTATGTAATCACGCAACACCTTATAATTTCCCCCATCTTCACTAAGATCAGCCTTAGTAGCCACAATTAATACTTTCTTATCCTTCATTCTCTTGTCACCAACTTCTGCCATCAATATTTCCAAATCTGCTACTGGATCTTTGGAACCCAATGATACCACAAATACTAAACCTCCAGAACGTTCAATATGTCTTAAGAAATCCAATCCCATTCCTTTATTTTCAGATGCTCCTTTGATGATTCCTGGGATATCAGCCACGGTGAATGGATCTTCATCAATTCTTCTAAAAATAGTCCCCACAGTTGGTTGTAAAGTGGTGAATTCCCAATGTCCTACTCTTGGTGTTGCCTTTGAAATCGCTCTTAATAATGATGATTTACCTGCATTGGGTAATCCAACCAACCCTAAATCAGCAATCAATTTTAATTCAAATAAAAATGAAGTGGTAATTCCAGGTCTACCAATTTTACAAAATCTTGCACCTTTAATTTCTTTGGTGGTGAAATGCATATTCCCTAATCCTCCTTTACCTCCACGTAATACAAGTAATGGTTTAGGAGTAATTTTATCACAATCTAATCCCAACATGGGGAATTTATCATGATATCTTTCTTCAAATATAATATCTTTATCATATTCAATCACCCTTTTATTCAAATCATTGAAAAAATCCCTCTCCAAATAATATTCTTCATCATGTTCTTTAAATATCCAACCTTTCCCAGGTTCATATCCACCTCTATTAAACAAAACATTATTTTTATCATCCAATTCAAATTCCATAAATATATCATTCAATACATCACCTTCCCTTTGACTTAAATATTTTTTAAATTCTTGTGGATCAGGTATCCATCTAATAACAGTACCCAAAGGAATATCAATAATAACATCTTCACCATTTTTACCATGTAATTGAGAACTTTTCCCCGATTGTCCATTTTTAGCAATATATCTTTTTTGTAATCCATGTAAACTTGCACTATGTTGATCAACAACATTAATAAATACATTACCTCCATTACCTCCATCTCCTCCATCCGCAGGTCCAAATGGTTTAAAACTATCTCGGAAAAATGATATACTTCCATTCCCTCCTGATCCACTGGTAAATTTAATTAATTTTAAATCAATAAATTTCTTATTTTCAACTTTGGCTGCTTTTTTAGCTTTTATGGCTGCTGTACTCAGATAAAATACATGATGTGAATGATGTGAATTTCCAAGAAAATATTCAGCTACTGACATTAAAACTGTGGAATTCCCTGATCTTCTATCATGATTTAATTCAGTTAATTTAACTGTATATTCATCATTATATTTTATGGTGAATTCTTGTGAATTAGGATATGTTTTCTTTTCATTATGGATTTTGAAATATTTAGGGCTGTCATCAACAATAATTTCCTCGCCTTCAAATCGTGATTGTTGTTGTTGTTGTTGTTGTTGTTGTTCTAGTAGTTGTGTTGATTCATTACGGAGAATACGTGTCGTTGTAAAGAATCTATACCCTCTTCGAATCATCTTATGTTATAATGGTGGTTGTGGAGAGGGAGATGTCAGTATAAATTTTTGCCAAAAAAAATTGGGAAAATTTTTCCTTTCTGTGTGTGTTGGTTGTATAAATTTTCTGTTGCAAATTATACTTGAACTTTAACTAATGAGACAGGAAGGATTTAAGTCAAAAATTCTATTAATATTATAGAACTTCCATCAAACATAACTTTTATCCCATTTGTTTCGAGTCCAACTCAACCTCCCAATGACCCATTTCTTCAACATCTAACACATCATCTCCTTTCTCATTTATTGAACATTTCGTGCACATACCAAATACACACCGATACGCCTAAAAAAAAAAAAAAAATTATTCCAGGGACACAAATACTGCAATATTCTTGCGATGCGATCAAGTAGGGTACATCTTCTTCTTCTCGAGCTACTAGAACTCTCCGTACACACACACACACACATACATATCCACATACACACACCTACACACATACACATAGTTCTATCATGTCGTTTAGTGAATTAGGAGTAGCTAAATGGTTAAGTGAAGCACTTGAAGCCATGAAGATATATAAACCCACATCGATTCAATCTGAATGTATACCGAAAATTTTAAAAGGACATGATTGTATTGGAGGTGCTAAAACCGGTAGTGGTAAAACCATTGCTTTTGCAGCACCAATGTTAACACATTGGTCAGAAGATCCATATGGAGTATTTGGATTAATATTAACACCTACTCGAGAATTAGCCCTTCAAATTGCTGAACAATTTACTGCCTTGGGTTCAAATATGAATATTAAAGTAAGTGTTATTGTTGGAGGTGAAGATATTGTTAATCAAGCTTTGGAATTACAGAAAAAACCCCATTTTGTAATTGCTACTCCTGGTAGATTGGCAGATCATATTTTAAACAGTGGAGAAGAAACCATAAATGGGTTAAGAAGGGTGAAATATTTGGTATTGGATGAAGCTGATAGATTATTAAGTAATAGTTTTGGTAGTGATTTGAAAAGATGTTTTGATATTTTACCTTCAAGTGAAAATAGACAAACATTATTATTCACAGCTACTATTACTGATGCTGTTCGTGCATTAAAAGAAAAACCCCCCAACACAGAGGGTAAACCACCTGTATTTATGCATGAAGTTGAAACCATTGATAAAGTTGCTATTCCTTCAACATTATCAATTTCTTATGTGTTTGTTCCTTCTTATGTTAAGGAAGCTTATTTGCATAGTATTTTCAATCTTGAAAAATTTAAAGATTCAACCGCAGTTGTATTTGTTAATAGAACCATAACTGCTGAAATATTACGTAGAACATTAAAGAAATTGGAATTTAGAGTTGCTTCATTACATTCCGAAATGGCCCAATCTGAAAGAACAAATTCATTACATAGATTTAAAGCAGGTGCTGCTAAAATTTTAATCGCTACTGATGTTGCATCAAGGGGGTTGGATATTCCTACAGTTGAACTAGTGGTGAATTTTGATATACCTGCAGATCCTGATGATTTTATTCATAGAGTTGGTAGAACTGCAAGAGCAGGTAGAAAAGGTGAGGCAATTTCTATAATTGGAGAAAAAGATATTGATAGAATTCAAAGTATTGAAGAAAGAATTAATAAAAAAATGGAATTACTTGAAGATGTTAATGATGATAAAGTTATTAAACATTCTTTAACTATAACTACTGCTGCTAAACGTGAATCTATCATGGAAATGGATAAAGAGAATTTTGGTGAACGTAAAAAAATCAATAAGAAGAAACATGGACTAGATTTGGAAAAACCAACCAAAAAGAAAAAAGCAAAAGCTAAAAAAGAATAAATAAAATAGATATATTAATGTACGTAGATTGTTTATGATGGTTCGATATATGCCTCTATTATCATGGTAATATTTATAGCCATTAATGTAATGATAATACCAGTCATCCCAATGATTGTAGTTAAATTATTAAAACTATAAGTTGCAATTTTATGTTTTGCATATCTATCAATAGTAACAAAATAATTAACTCCACTAACTCCCAACACAAACAATGAAAGTATCAATAATATATAGGAAACAGAAGTATTGAAAGCATCATGATTGAAAAATTTTTTCTTATTCTTATCATTATTATTTGATTTCCCAGAAGTATCTATTCTAAAATTCAATATAATCGCCAACGCGGTGAAAAACAAAGCAGTAGCAAATCTGACAAATGTAAGACATGTTCTTTCCAGTTGTAATACATCTCTTGGTTCAGAAGTTATTACTTTTAATATCAAACTATATGGGAATTGACTCATCACCATAGGTTGGGATGTGGGTGGCTTAAGGGATGGTTTCTTCCTGTGACGTAGTTCTTGATCATTTTGTAAAGGTAAAATTGTAGTTGATGATTGTTCATATGCTTCAATTTCTTCTTCTAATTCTCTTAAGTTTGTCATTATTGGTGTGGGAGAGGGTCTATAAGGACAAAAAAAAAAGAGTAAGAATTGGTCCTTTAAGATGTGTGATTTTATTGTTGGTTGTAAAAATTAATTTCTGAAGCAAAAAAAATGAAACCTGTTTTCTGCCACACAATTTACACACAAAAACAAACAAACAAACAACCCTATCTCCCTTTCTTTCTCCCTAAGACGCAACATTCCGCGTGGGAAAAAAAAAAAAAAAAAATTCTCTCTCTCTCTCTCTCTCTTAAAATTATTTTCTTTACAACCAACTACCACAAATCACAACATAACTTTAAACATTATAGTTCCAACCCGCCACCAATCTTATTATTGATAATATGAGTAAACCTAGAAAGGAAAGAAAATGTAAAACTTGTGGTCACACACAATTCGACGTCAATAGATACACCGCAGCAGGGGATGTATCATGTCTCCGATGTGGGACAGTTTTAGAAGAAAACCCTATTGTTAGTGAAGTTCAATTTGGAGAATCATCTTCAGGAGCAGCCATGGTTCAAGGGGCAATGGTTGGTGCAGATCAAGCAAGAGCAACATTTGCTGGTGGTCGTCAGAATGCCATGGAAAGTAGGGAACAAACTTTGAGTACTGGTAAACGAAGAATAAGAAAAATTGCAGCATCTTTAAGAATTCCTGATTATATTGCCGATGCAGCTGGAGAATGGTTTAGATTGGCCCTCACTTTGAATTTTGTACAAGGACGACGTTCCCATAATGTATTGGCTACTTGCTTATACGTTGCATGTCGTAAAGAAAGAACACATCATATGTTGATTGATTTCAGTTCACGATTACAGATTTCCGTATATTCCCTTGGGGCAACATTTTTAAAAATGGTTAAAGCATTACATATTACTTCATTACCATTAGCTGATCCTTCATTATTTATTCAACATTTTGTTGAAAAGTTGGATTTTAAAGATAAGGCTACCAAAGTGGCGAAAGATGCGGTGAAACTAGCTCATAGAATGGCCAGCGATTGGATTCATGAAGGTAGACGTCCAGCAGGTATTGCTGGTGCTTGTGTTTTATTGGCAGCTAGAATGAATAATTTCCGAAGAAGTCATGCAGAAATTGTCGCCGTTTCTCATGTGGGTGAAGAAACTTTACAAAGAAGATTAAATGAATTTAAGAAAACCAAAGCTGGTCAATTGTCTATTAAATCATTTAGAGAAGTTGAACATTTGGAAAGTTCAAATCCACCTTCTTTTGAAAAAAATCGTGCCATGGAATTGAAAATTGCCAAAAAATTACAAGAGCAACAACAAGATAAGTTTGAAGATTTAACGAAAATGGCTGAAGAACAACAACAACAACAACAACAACAACAACAACAACAACAAGAAGAAGGAGAAGAAGAAGAAGATGGTGATTCTTCTCTTAAAAAGTTGAATAAAGACGAACTACAAAAGCAAATTTTGTTGAATACGATTTTAAGTGACATCACCATCACCAGTGACACGCTTAATGAACAAATGGATAGAATATTAAGAATGAAAAAGACAAGTTTAGAAAATTCCCTTTACAAAACTCCATACGAATTATCAAATCGTAATGAGAGTGATTTAGATAAGATATGGAATATGAATAGGCCGAGAAATTTGGTTAAGAATTTACCTAAAACCGATGAGATTTTGCAAAAAATTTCATCTGAAGTTGAATTGAATTCAGATGATGATGATGAAATTGTAATGGAGAGTAAGTTAACTGAAGAAGAAATTGCTATTAAAGAAAGAATATGGACTGGTTTGAATCATGATTATATGGTGGAACAAGAAAAGAAGAGATTGAAAATGGAAGCTGATGAGTTGACTGGTAATACTTCTAACGTATCTGGTGGTAATCGTCGTAAAAAGAATAAAAACTCATTTCCTGCAGAACTTCGTAAGGATTTTGGTGATATTGAATTGGATGAAGATGGAACTCCAAGATCGGCTGCTGATAGTGCTAAAAGATATATTGCAAAAACTTCAGTTTCTAAGAAAATCAATTATGATTCACTTAAAGGTTTATTAGGAGGTGGCATGGGTTTAAATTAAAAAAAAAAAGAACAAAAAATATAAAACTATAAATGTAATTCTATTATATATGTTAAAGAAAGAGAAAGAGTGAGAGTATGGTTTAATTTAATTTAATGTAATTTGCTTTAATTGATGCTCTACGTCGGTGAGAGAGAGAGAGAGATTTTTTTTGCAGTAAATCAGTTTTCTTTGCTTTGTGTGATAATTCCGCTTCTCTATGCTCATCCCAAAAACAACAAAAAAAAAAAAATTATTTGGAAAAAAATAGAATAGACAATAATTAACTCCATATTACTTACATTCAACAAAGCATTACCCGTCACCATGGCTAAAAAGAGAAGAGCAGCTATTTTACCAACCAACATCATTCTTTTACAAAATGTTGTGCGTAGGGATCCAGAATCCTATCATGAAGAATTTTTACAACAATTTTCCCATTATGAATCCCTTCGAGATTTATATTTGATTAATCCAACAGGAGTTGATTCTAATTCAACCAATGAATTCATCGATTTAATAGGATTCATGTCTGCTGTTTGTAATTGTTACCCCAAAGAAACTGCCAATTTCCCCAATGAATTAAAGGAAATTTTATTGAATAATCATCGTGATTTAAGTCCTGAATTACGTGAAAAAATTATTCAATGTTTAACCATGTTGAGAAATAAAGATATCATATCTGCTGAAATGTTAATCCAGACAATTTTCCCCTTATTAACTTGTAATAATTCTGGTCAACAAGTTAAACAAATGAGAAAACAAATTTATTCCACCTTGATTGCATTATTGAAATCGGTAAATATTGGTGCCAAAAATCAAAAATTGAATAGATCTACTCAAGCATTATTATTTAATTTATTGGAACAAAGGGATAATCAAGGATTATGGGCCACTAAAGTAACTAGGGAATTATGGAGAAGAGGAATTTGGGATGATTCAAGAACGGTTGAAATCATGACTCAAGCAGCTTTACATCCTGATGTTAAAGTTGCTGTTGCTGGAGTTAAATTTTTCTTGGGGGCAGATAAGGAAAGAGAAGATAATTTTGAAGAAAGTTCAGATGATGATGGATTTGATATGAGTGAATTAAGACATAAGATGCAAATCAATAAAAAGACATCCAAGAGGGGTAAGAAATTAGAACAAGCTGTTAAAACCATAAAGAAGAAAAATAATGCAAAACATTCTGCTACATATTTGAATTTTTCAGCTATTCATTTATTAAGAGATCCTCAAGGATTTGCTGAACAATTATTTGAAAATCATTTGAGTAGTAAAAATTCAAATAAATTTGATTTAGAACAAAAAATCTTATTTATGAATTTAATTTCAAGATTAATTGGTACTCATAAACTTATAGTTTTGGGTATTTATACTTTTTTTTTAAAATATCTTACCCCTAAACAAAGAAATGTTACTCAAATAATGGCTGCTTCAGCACAAGCTTCACATGATTTAGTACCTCCTGAATCTATTCAAATTGTTGTACGTAAAATTGCCGATGAATTCGTTAGTGATGGTGTTGCTGCAGAAGTTGCATCTGCTGGTATAAATACCATAAGGGAAATTTTAGCAAGGGCTCCTTTGGCTATTGATGCTCCATTATTACAAGATTTAACAGAATATAAAGGTTCCAAATCTAAACCTGTTATGATGGCTGCAAGATCATTAATTTCATTATATCGTGAAGTTGCTCCTGAGATGTTATTAAAGAAAGATCGTGGGAAAATTGCCAGTATGGAACTTCAAAAGGGAGAGAAAACTGGATTACCTCAATATGGTATTGAAAATAATGTCACTTCAATTCCTGGTCTTGAATTATTAGCTAAATGGAGAAAAGAACAAGGTTTGGAAAATAATCAAGGTGAAGATGATGATGCTAATTGGGAAGTTGAAGAAGATGTCAATGATAGTGATATTGAAGGTGATTGGGTTGATGTTGAATCTGATAAAGAAATCAATATCTCTGATAGTGAAGATGAAGATGAAGATGAAGATGAAGATGAAGATCAAAAGAAAGACCAAGAAGACGGAGACGGTGAAGAAGAGGATAAGGACGATGTTTCAGATTTGGAATTATCTTCTGATGAAGAAGGAGAAGGAGAAGACGACTCAGAACAACCAGCTAAGAAGAAACAAAAGACTGATTCAAAACCAATTGATCCACAACAAGTCATGAATGAATTACTTTCCAGCAGAATTTTAACTCCAGCAGATTTTGCTAAATTGGAAGAATTAAGAACTGAAGCTGGTGTGAATAAAATTATGGGGATTTCAAATGAAGATGCCGTCGATTCAACAACTTTGGTTGGTAATGTGAAATATAAACAATTACGTGAAGAAAGAATTGCCCATGCTAAAGAAGCCAAAGAAGGACGTGAGAAATTTGGTTCAAGAAAGGGTAAGAGAGATGCTCCTCATTCTACTACTAATAAAGAAAAGGCAAGAAAGAAGAATTTCGTCATGATGATTCATAAAAAGGCAGTTCAAGGTAAACAAAAACTTTCTTTACGTGATCGACAAAAGGTATTAAGAGCACATATAACAAAGCAAAAAAAGAAAGGTCATTAATAAGAAGATGATGAAGAAGTAGTGGTAGTGGTAGTGGTAGTGGTAGTGGTAGTGGTAGTGGTAGTGGTAGTGGTAGTTATTATTATTTCACTTGGTTATAAATTAATACACAGATAAATATATATAGATATTGACGAATTAAAGTATCGCTCTATTGTAACAAAAAAAACATGAAGTTTGCGGAAGTGCATGGGAATTATTTGCAATTATAGATAAAGAACAACACCAATTGTCAAAAAAAAAACAAAACATCAATGAAAAGATAACAAATATTTTTCAAAATTAATACAAAAACTCAGAAAGTAACAAGAAAAGGAAACAGATTAATAATTAACACACAAACACACAGACACACACAGACACGCGAGTCTTGTGAAATGAACTTATGAAGAGCTGTGGCTAGAATGGGACTTCTTTTTTTTTTCTTTCTTTTCAGACTTCTTCTTTTTCTTCTTTGGTTCTTCAACACTTGAAATTGGTTCTTCAACGACTGCAATAACTTGTTCAATGATTGGGGATTGAACACTCTTTGGTGGGTAATAAGCAGTTCCATCAACTAAAGAAGTTTCATACTTCTTCTTTTCAATATTATAAATAATCATAGCATCGTCGTATCTCTTTTTGTAAGAAGCCTTTTCTTCAGGAGAAATGTTATCCCAACGTTCTTTAATGACCGAATTCATGTCAATTGCAGATAAGGAAGGTAATTCCTTTTTCTTTCTTTCAATACCAATTTGTTTTCTGAGATCGTAAGAAAATTGGAAAAACATGGTCAATGGTTTCTTTGGAGCATTAGGATCCTTTTCTGGCTTTCTCTTCTTCTTGTTTTCACCACCTTCAATCTTCAAAGTACCGCTAGTCAATTCAGTGGCAGTCTTTAACACTTCACTGATGGATTTCAATTGTTCAGCGGAAACATCATCTGAACCGTTAGTTGCGACTTTGTAGAATTCAACAGCAGCGTTAGCAGCATCATTAGCAGCCTTGGATAATTCAAAGAGGGAAGAGACAAGAGTGTCTTTTGCAGTTTTTATGTCTGACATTGTAGTTGAGAATCAATTTTTTTTTTTTGTACAAAAGTAGTGTGGTGGGGGGACTGGAGGTGAGTGTGTGGGAAGGAGGGAGGGGTTGGTGGTGGTACCAAAGGGTTGGTTGTGATTATGGTGGGAAGACGGACGGAAGAAAAAGTGGTTACAACAATTTTCAAAAAATAAAAATGGTGAGAGTTCGGGGGGGAGGTGGGCACAGCAAATGACCAGATTTTTTGTTGTTTTTTCCTCGCTCTCTGCCCACCCCCTCCACCATCCTCCC
>JAJLZW010000208.1:0-16077 GCA_030572435.1 Candida labiduridarum | reverse complement strand
AGAACAGTTTTAAGTCTTCTTTCAATATATCGTAAACACGAACCTCTGTGTCGGTCCAAGTCCAAAAGATAGTCACAAACTCTCGACCTTCAAACTTTGAAATCACTAGGAATTGAAGTTTCAGGATTCGTTCGCCAACACTCGCCTTCAACCGTTGGTATATATACCGGGTGTATTGTGGGCCACCGTATATCGTAAATTTCTTGGGCTGTACCAAAGTTTGAACTGCCTGGTTCCCCTTGTACTTTCGAAACTTGAACCATTTCCAAGAATCAAGGTCTTGGTTCAATTCAACGACTACTCTGAAAATGTAATGAATGAACCGTCTCCAATTGCAGATACGTGGGTCCAAGACACTCTCTGTACTTGAGAGCGAGTATGGTTCACTGATTGTTTCCTCGTCAGAGGCAAAGCTTAATTCTGAACTGGAGTCGTCCTTTTTTGTTGTGTGTTTCTTCATGATTGTCTTTTGTCATGGCTTGCTAGTTAAAATGAAGGAACCGGATTTCGTTGAGTAAATGATATCTACTTAACTCCCTTCTTATATGACTTGCTCTTGTTCGACTTTCCTCCGGATAACGAAGTTTTCTACAAAAAATGATATGCGATCCTCTAGATGGTTACAGATGGTCTCCTCGAACCACAAAAGATCATATTGCCTGGGTCTAATTATAATCTTCACGTAAACTTCCCGTTTTCTTGAAATATATGAATAGGACTCATGCTTTTTTGTTATCTTTTCTGAAGCAGACGCAAACACACAACTTTGGGATGGCATAAAATAGAAGCGCTCCAACAAAGCTGCAAAATACAAAGAATAGAAGCGTATGCTAATACTCTGTTGAACAAGGAAACTACGACAGAAATAACTCTTATAAAGGGAAAAGGAGGGCCCCTCCTGAAAACGCTTATCCAAAGAGAATATACTTTCTTTTTTGCCAACACTCTGACAAACCATGCATATTTTCAAACGAGTGGGTTGCTTTCAAAGACAAAAAAATGTAACTACTATAAAGAGTTCTCTCGAGGTCCGATGTTCACCTGTTTTTCAGTATTTTTATCTAGAAATTATCAAAGTCGTTTTCGCGACTGTTCTAGAGCTCCGGGATGACATGGAAGTGTGGCGATGGTTTAATATCCCCCCTAAGTATCAAGTGAAGTTGGAGGTTGAAAAAGTAGTGATCGGTCAAAAGTTTAAGATATGTGGAGGTCCCAAACATGTGTCGGAGATTTATGAAAAATTAAAGACACATATGGGCCCTCGAATCCAGAAACTCGAATTCTTAGTTGTTTCGTGGATTGTAAATGCGATGTGGGTATTTTCGTTTTGGAAGTGGGATGGAGATATAATTCAAGTGTACTTTACGAAGAAGCGTTTGATTGATCACTTTTGTGTCTATGCTGGTCATAATTTCACAGCGCTTCACCGCGATGGCGGAATAGCTTACGTGAATTGGAAAAGCTGTAAGGTAATTCCTGAATGTGAAAAGGAGGACGATAAAATTGAAGATCAAATCCTGGTACCTTCTGAATTGGCAGATTCTTGGTTTTTACCACTGACAGAACGATCAGGAAACGAGTCTACTTTGCGAAGGGTTGATTGGGGACATCAAATTCGTGGTGTCGTCCATAAAGGTTGCTGTCGCGGAATTCGCAGAGATGGAATCTAAATACCGTGATTTGTTCGGAGTTAAGGAATTGATTTGCACATGAATGTGTTAGTGTACTTTGTACAACTAAGGATATTACAAACAACTTGACTTCATAGTTTATGGTTCAAGTATAAATAGGATTGCTTTTCCTATGTAAATTAGATATGTAGATTATTTAGAGAATATGATGAATTAAGGAAATCAACGTAACCTTTAGTTTGAGGTAGAATCAAACATCCAGGTTTCACACACTATCATTACACTTGAGACAAGTTATTTTAGTTCTTATGCCTTTAATCAACCTAAGAGATATCAATCATGTCCATTATTGTTGAGTTCAACTTATTATAAATATGTGAGTTAAATCGTGTAAATTATGACAAACTTAAGTCATGAAAAGGAATCGTTTCATACGCAACGTGACAGTTGCTATTAATATGATCATCAGTAAAGGCGCAGTTATGATAGTAGTACTTTTGAATAAGAGAGTTTTTTTACTCTTTAATGCTGTAATACGACGTGATCATTTGCTGACTATTTCCCAACTAATTTTTACTTTTCTACATTTGTATTGGGTGAATTGCACTTGTGTTGCAAAAGGGTGACATGAATCGTGGTCAGAAAACCACTACCACTTGCCTCGTCATCATGCACGACTTTATTGGGTTGCAAAAAAACGAAGATTTCTGATATGTGCGGAGACCTATATGCTTAATATATTTTCAAAATTCATTCAACTTTTTCCATTATTTCTTCTTTTTGGAGTATACTACATTAAAACAAACATGAGTGAAAAAGAGACAGCTAAATATGACCAACTGTTCGAATCAACATTTGGGCAACAACGGCCACTTCTGGGTAATCCAGAAAACGTATCCTGTGTTGATGAAGTCAAGCAAATTATTGAAAAATCACCCGAATTAAATGAAATCTTCCAATTTCCAGAAATAAAATCATTGCCTCCTATTTTACCCTCACCAATAAATCATGGAAGATATTTTTCTGCTACACGTACCATTCCATACTTCTGGATTGTATGGACGCAATGGTATTCATTTATTCTAGCAGGAATATGTGGTATAGGACTTATTGTCGATGGACTGTTAAAGAGTAATTTAAACAGTGAAGACAAATTTTGGATAGCACAAATCACATTGGGGTCAGTTATTGTAACATTAGTTTTGTTCACTATTATTGTATCAGCCATCTTTGAATGGAGACGGAAAAAGGATAGCCCTACCTCCCCCTCCCCCGTGTAATTGTTTTTATTCAAGTCATACTAGCTATAGAAAAAGGAATCACAATATACTATGCAAAATGTTTCTAAAATTATTACTTGCATGTACTTGAAAACCTACTACCATCAAAGAGCACAAGGGACAAATCTCCTCTACTGTTTTTGCGACGCCTCTCAATCTCTATATCTACATTTATACCACCATACTTGGCAAATTCTACAACTTCTATGTTGGTAGCTATTAGGTTCTTGAGCTTTTGGTAGCTACTAAAACTAAAACAGGTTTCTAATGGTGTCGATTCACTTTCCAAGGTCATGATGTCATCTTCGTTGAAATTAAAGAGATTACCAAGAGCATCAATGTAGCCATCAGGGAGTCTGCCCAGTCGGAAATCCATACTTTCAAGTGGTATTACATATTTAATCCTCTTTAGTCTTCAATATAATATAGTGTAAATAGTTTGGTTGAAAGTGGTACGAATAATATACACTGTATCTGCAAAATCAAATACATACACAACCGGTTTACATTAAGCTATACGTCTACTTCCTCCGCAGTCTCTCTCTGTTTCTTTACATCATCAATAGAACCAAGAACAGTTTCATTCTTACGCAATTCTTTCACCTTTTCAGCTCTTGTCATTGGTTTGGCACCCGTTCTAATTTCAATTTCTCTTCGTCTGTTTGCTTCAGCATCTTCCTTCAATGCCTTCTCTCTTTCCAATGCAATAGCGTTCATACTCTCTTCGTGTTCGATTCTAACCTTTCGTAATTCTTCATTATAATATTCTAATGATTTTATATCGTTCTTGGTGTTGGTACAATACTCTTGGAAATCAACCGGAAGTTTTCGTCTTAGAGCTAATTCAACAATTTCTGGGAATTTTCTCTCTTCAAGATTGAATTTCAGTTTAATTTGCTTTCGCGATCTATATGGAAACAACTGTGATATCAAGGAAAAATCAGTACCAAACATACTCAAAGCTTGGTAGAACAGATTTAATTCATCAGGAGTCCATTTGTCAGTGTGCACTCGCTTACTGTATGTAGTTGATGTTATAGGATTAGCAAATGGATTGGAATTTTCCACTGATCTTGAATTGGCATCTGCCCTTGGTTTGGAAACAATAGCTGACTCTTCACTCACAACAAATTTACCATCCGCAGTGAACGTTAACTTTAAAGACGAGTTTGATTCTGGTGGTTCATCATCAAATAACGTATCAGGTTTTGGCTTAACATCTTCAGTTGATGTGAAAACTTCCCCGTTCTGTCTCCTTACTTCCTCATTCATTTTGACAGCTTCTTCAAGAGGTATTCTCTCTGCCCTAGCAAGTTCTCTATCTCTTTTGCGTTGATTTCTTTTCTGTCTCAATTCGTGTGTTGCTTCCTTGGCCAACATAAAGTTCGAACTGACCTTCCCTATTTGGATAGTTGGTTTACACAATTCTGCCATGGTCATCTCTTCTAGATCGATATCAACTTCACCAAAAAGTTCAATGTCTTCGTCATTAATCTTACTTGGAATTTGGTGAATACTAGTAATGGTAGTGATCAACCCTTCCGGCTCCTCAGGTATTTCTTTAACACCCTCTTCTGTACCTTCCTCCTTTTTGACAACCCCGTCTTCCGTTTTCACCACAGTCTCATTTTCTTCTTTCTTTAATCGCACTGAGGCGACACCCTTTCTTCTGAATTTTGTTAATTTCTGAGTAACAGGATCAATACCAACAATGAAATCATCACTCACCCCCTTTTTGTCGGACTTCTTAAAGGGCCTTTGTTTTTCTTCCTTAGATGTGACTTCTGAGGTGATCGAAGAAGTTGCATTAGGCACCTTGGAAGCATCTGTAATAGAAATACTAATAGGCTTTGATAGTTTCGGAGCAATACCAGTTGAAGCTCTTTTAGCAGCACGATGCTGGGCCAGTGTTCTTCTTCTCTTTGCCGGTTTACCAATAGGAATTCCAATCTTAGCAGGAATATGGTTAGGGTCAGTATTAAGAGATACTGAAGCAGATCTGCTCCTCATACCTGGAGGGTTTATACTCGATAATCTTCTTCTCTGGGTCATTGATTGTCTTCGGCTTTTATTTGGATCAATTGGAGGTTTAAAAGTATTTTCATTGTCGTCTTCTTCATCTTCTGAAGAGCTTGCAATTGCATTTTCATTGGGGGCACTTTTATCTCTTGGATCCACATCTATATCTTCCCTTATTGTCTTGCTTGGCGACGTTCCAGTCAACGTCATTCTGAAATTTGGTTGCTCTTGCTCAACTTGAGTAGGCGCTGGCGAATCAAGCTGTTTATTACTTTCTGCAGTAGCCGTGGTTCCAACTGTATCTGTTGTGGAAACATCCTTTATGGTACTGATAGCATTTGATGCAAGGGATGCAATTGTTGTGGCCTTCTCTTCATCATTATCATTAACTGTGTTTTGGGTTGCAGGGGGTGTTGCCTGTGCGTTAGGTTTTGGTGTTGGGGTTTGCTTCTTTCTAACAATCTTTTTAATCTTTGGTGCAAACAGTGTTCCTCCTTTTTTGACTAAACTACTCATACTGCAAAAGGTTGATTTGATGTAAACGTGGATCTAATACGTTTATAATTGAGGAAGGTGCTTAAGCTGGTTGGATATTTTTTTTTTTCTGGTGATGTTTTATTGAGATAACTATTTGGCTCTCCATACATTTTTTTTCACTCTCGCTATTGTATTACTACCTCATCTCCTACCAAGCCAACAGTCAATGGCTATGAGTGCAAACAATATTCATACGTGGTTACCATTCACCAAGGATGATTGGATTTTGAAACTAGTTCAATTGACAGATGATTCGTTTGTTGCATCAACAAGTAACGGGTCATTGGTTGCATATTCCATTTCAGATTTATTATCCCCGCTGCCAAATGTTGTCATAGAGAAAGCACATGACTCCAGTATCAATGATATTGTTAAAATTGATGAAAACACCCTTGCGTCTTGTTCCAGTGATGGTATTAAAATTTGGGATTTGAAAAGCAAAAAGGCAACGGCCAGTTTGACCAACACCAAACGTTCCAATTTCTTGTCATTAGCTTACAAGAATAACCTATTGGCTGGTGGCACAGAACTCGTTGGTGTTGATGCCGAACTACATATTTGGGACATTACAAATACTGACGAAGTTGTCAGATCATTCATTGACTCTCATCATGACGATATAACGGCATTGGAATTTCACCCAACCTTAAATAACTACTTGATGTCAGGATCAACAGATGGATGTGTTAATATCTATGATCTCAATCAGGCAGACGAAGATGAAGCCCTACATCAAGTTATAAACTATGCATCTGTCCATTCAAGTCATTTTATAACCGATTCAAGAATCTCCATCTTGACACACATGGAAAGTTTAATGTTTTACGATTTGAACGATACCAATTACGAGGAATTAATCGAGCCAAAGTTCAATGATCTTGGTGATACGAGGAAATTGTGGCCAGAAAACGAATATGTGATTGACGTCAAACCACAAGGGTATGCTGCGTATGGGGCCAATTCCAAAGGAACGTTATCGTTGTTGCCATTTAATCTAGAGAAAGAGACCTTCGATACGTCATGTATACTCACCTTGCCAGGTGCACATGGAGAAGAGGTGGTTCGAGACTTGTTAGTTGTACCCAATTCAAGTACGGTTGTCACATGTGGAGAAGACGGAACCATCAAAGTTTGGAGACTTCCTTACACGTTTAATTCATTTGGTACTATTGAAGCACCTGCAAATGTAGACCAAGACGTTGCGATGCATGATGCAGAAACTGCAAAATCAAACAAAAACGATAAAAAGGATAAAAAGGACAAGAAGAAAGATAAGAAAAAGAAGGAAAAGAAGAAAAGCAAGAAAGATATTAGATATAATCCATATTAATGGACAAGAATTATTTTTTTTATATTTTGTAGTTTGATTAAAGTAGACTATACTTAGAATCTTCTGATGATATCATCAACTACTTCTTGAGTAGTAGAGTTACCACCCAAATCTGGGGTTTTGATTTTGTCTTCAGCCAAGTTAGCATCAACAGCTTCGTAAATGGTAGCCGCAGCTTCTGGGTAACCCATGAATTCCAACATCAATGCAGTTGATCTGATAGTAGCAATTGGATTTGAGATACCTTTACCTTCGATATCTGGAGCGGAACCGTGACACGGTTCACCAATAGCAAAGTTGTCACCGACATTAGCCGATGGGACGACACCCAAAGAACCGACTAAGGCTGCAGCACCGTCACTTAAAATATCACCATACAAGTTTGGAGCGACAACAACGTCGAAAATTTCTGGTTCTCTGAACATACGGTAGACCATGGAGTCAACAATTTGTTCTTTATATTCGATACCACCATATTCGTTGGCGTTAGCATCATAAACTGCACGACAGGTTTCACGGAACAAACCGTCAGATTGTGACAAAACGTTAGATTTGTGTGTGACAGTGACAGATGGTTTGTCGTGAAGTTGTTTGGAAGATGAGCCTTTTCTGACGGCTTCTCTTTGCAAGGCAATATCAAAAGCCATTTTAGCAATTCTTGTCGAGGCAGTTTCGGTGATTCTTTTGATAGCTTCAGCAACTTTAGTTCCATCTTCTTTTTTGTACGTTCTTTCTTCTTTGATGTATAAATCTTCGGTGTTTTCACGAACGATAACCATATCGACTGGTCTGCCAATTCCTTCAACGGATTTGACTGGTCTGACGTTGGCATATAATCCCATCTTCTTTCTCAAGGCAACAATTGGGGAAGAGTATCCAGCGACTTTAGTGGTTGGGGAGGAGACGGCACCAAACAAAGCACCATCACAATCTTTCTTTAAAACGTTGACAGTTTCATCTGGCAAAGCAGTACCAGTTTTTTTGAACAATTCAAAACCAGCTTCCAAATTGACGAATTCAAATTGCAAATCGTGTTTGGCAGGTAAGTTTTCCAAAACGGCTTGACCAGCAGGTATCACTTCACGGCCGATACCATCTCCTGGAATCAAACCGATTTTTAAAGTTTTCAAAGCAGTGGCAGAAGTGGAGAAACAACGACGAATAGAGGATCTAGATGCAGCTAACATGTTGTGGTTGTGTGGAGATGAAGACAATTGAGTCAATGATGAATAATCAGAATAAGGAAATCAAGAGCAAAAAGAAGAATCGTTGAAAAATTATGGAAAATTTTTTGAATCCCTTTAATAGTGGTTTGTCGTCCCCGGTTTCGCACCAGTTGCACAAAAAGGCTGGAGAGCGATAACAGTGGAAAAATTTTGTCTTTCAGTGCTGCCACCACCCGATTTGCGTGGAGCAAGGCATTTCGCAATTCGTTGACTCATTATCGTTTTCGGCTCTCTGTGCGGCGTACACTTCAAACTAACTGAGAATACATGCGACTTACCACTTACTACTTGCCGTGTTCGAGTCATTGTCAGTGTTATATAGACTGCAAAATTAAAGCTGAATGTAAAACTTAAAATCTCACAAACTCTAACGAGTCCAATAGCTGTAATCATTCATTAATAAAAAGAATACAAAAAAAAACACACATCTATGTACAAGAAATTCTTCATTCATTCTAAACAAGTGTTCATATCAAGTCATAATCTACATTTAAAATAAGCTTACTCTTCATCAGATTCCTTAACAACACCAACTTTAGCTGGTCTCAAGACTCTTTCATTCAAAGTGTAACCAACTTGTTGAACATGGAAAATCGTACCTGGTTGTTTGTCTGGGTGGACCATTTGGAAGGTAGCTTCATGCAAATTTGGATCGAATGGTTCGTCAAGTGGGTCGATCTTAGCAATACCGTATTTATTTAAAGTTTTTTCAAAGACATTCTTGGTCATATCAACACCTTCATACAAATTCTTAACTTCGGCGTTGGATTTCAAGGTTTCTTCCTTCACATGACCAAGGGCTAAATTGAAATTGTCAAGGGAGTCCAACAAGTCTTTGGCAAATTTTTGCAAGGCGAAATCTTTAGCCTTTTGAATTTCGGTCTTGGTGGTTTCTTGTAAATGACGGAAATCGGCAATGGCTCTAGCATAATGATTCTTCATCGAGGCTAATTCCTTGTCTTTGGTTTCCAATTTTTCTTTCAATTCAACCAATGGGTCAACTTCTTCAGAAGGTTGTTCTTCAGTTTTGGTTCCTTCTGTAGTTTCTACTTTTGGTTGTTCTTCCTCCTTTTTTGGCTCTTCTTTAGCAGCATTGTTGGTGGTGGAAGAATTGAAACGAAGGGCAATTCTTTGTGGTTGTGCAACAGAAGCAGTTGGAGTAATGATTCTTGATGAGTGAACAACATTACGACGGACAAGAGATCTTGTCAATGTGGGGAATAAAGCTCTTTGCATGGTGATTGCCTGATGGTAACTAACGTAAAATGGTAAGAGTAAACGAAATGAAATTAAGAAAAAGAGAACAAGGGTTTTGCTTTCAATATATGAAAAATTAAAATTTTTTTTCTTTCGAATGTCTTCGAACAAACGCAACAAAAAAGATGCCATCCACTTAATCATTACAGGAGATGCAAAATGCTACCACATGAACTCCAAAAGTTTGTTGTTCTATTTACTTCTGTAAAATCTATATACCCTACTATAATTTATCGATCATCTCCTGTAGTTCTTCAGAACTTGTAATACGTAATTCTTGGGTACCTCCGTCTTTACCTGAGTCGTACATTTCGTCGACGTCTAATACATTTTCGGAACCGAATGAAAGGTTAGGGAAATGCTTCTTGTCAGCCTTGCTATTTGCACTTACGTAATAGTTACCAAGCAAACCCGGACAGCTTGTTTCTTTATAATCTGTATTTGTAAAAAGGGAAACGATCGAATACTTGAAATGATCATAATCGTGCGTTCGTGATTTGTTAAAAACTACAATCGGGCGATCAATCGAAGATGGAAGCGTCGACTCCGCAACTTCAGTGATCAAGTCCAATTGCCTCTGACATGAAACCCAAATTCCAATGCCTCCAGTTGGGTATCCTAATTTTCTCATGTAATAGTATAGCAATACACAGTACAGTGCTTCTTCTATTTGATCTTTGGCAGCTAACCATTGTGATCTGTACTTGATGTCTCTTGTATTTGTGATTCGTGGTGGCTCTTTACAAGGGAAGTAGATTTGTATGCTACCACCTACTATCTTGATATTTCCCGGACGACTCTGTGTCCAATCTATGAGTTTGTGCGCCATCATAAATACAGATGGATGGCAATTCACAAGAACAAAAGATGCAGGGGTTTGCAATTGGTCAAGCAGTTTAATCAAATCATCCACAGTTATCATAACCGAAAACTTGTCACAAATAAAATTCCACGTATCTTCATTGAGTTCTCTCAGGTACAAAGCCCGACACAAGAGAAGGAAATGGATGACATGGGAAAACTTACCGATAACGCTGTCAATATCCTCTTTGCTTTCAATTGTCTCGCTAATGATATTTTGAAACGAGGCAGGCAAATCTGACCAATGTAATAACTTCTCATCCATGACACTCCGCAATCTGGTTACAAATTTGGAAGCTACCATTTGAAACTGTACTTTCAACAGGACATCCTGCAACAATACTACCGGTTTTATCCCAGCACATTCTTGAAGTTTTTCAAAATAGCTGTTAGCAAACTCGAGAACACTTTCTATTGACTTCGTGTTGCCATAACGAATTAGCTTAAAATCATTGTATTGTGCAAGGTAAGAACTTGACGGAACAACAACTATGGTTCGTGGAGAAAATATGTCCGGTAGAAAGTTCGAAATATCTGAATATTTAGGTACAGAAAATGACTGAATTATATTAACTGTGTCTGTATTTGACATGAATTCTAGCTTTGGATGATACGCAAATAAATCCATTCCCTTCAAACTATCTGTACTTGGCAAAAATACCATAAACGTGAAGCCCGAATGACTCAAATTTTCACACTTGAAAATGTACCCTTCACTACTCTTTTCAACTCTCCCTATTCTTAACTGGTCGATTCCTAACTTTTTTAGTTCCGATGATTTGCTCGGTTTGCATAAAGTAATAGCTAGAGCATAACCAGAATGATTCGATTTCGGTCCATCAATGTCAACAAAATACTCTTTCGTTTTTTTATTTGTGATACTTTTAGTACTCCGGAAGTATTTACTTGTTCCGGTAAATGAATCAGCTCCAGTTACAGTGATTCTCCCCATTACTGACTTTAAATGAAGTAAAACCTCCCTCCTAATTTGATGAATCATGTCTTTAGTTAGGTCACTTTGGAATTTTTTCAACGAGGTGAAATTGGTTGCAAATTTGATATCATGCCGAACATTGTTAAAATCATTCTCTGTGGTAGTCGACCAAAAGTCCTCACTGTAAGTTTCATCTCGGAAAATATCTGTTAGAAGAATATCAATGTAAAACTTCTTGGTGTGATCAGCATCAACAAAGTATTTCAAGGATTCAAGTATGACTTGCTTCTCAGCTGTAACATATTCGTCAAGCAAAAGCTTAGCATCCGATAGACTCAAATACTTAAAAAGCAATTCAGAAAAGCTCTCCCTGTTACATTCATACTTTGATACCCGACCATCAACCCACTCGATTAATTCAACTCGATCAGGAAATTTCAAACGTAAAATTTGTCGAAAGTCCAAAAAGCTTACGTAACCACTCATCGCGCTCTTCAAGAGTTCAATTGATCCAGCAGTGTCTTTGTCACCTTTAATCGCAAAATAGGAAGCTGCTCTAGTTGCATCCAAAAATATCGCAACAAACTTACTATGTCTGGGACTAGATATGAAGGTATGGAAAAATTTAGCAATTGCAATTTGCCAATCGGTAGGGCAAGCCTCACCGCTATTTCCAAAGCACTTAACTAATCGTAACAACCAACACCGAGGTTTCGTATCAGAACCAAGGAAATTTTGGTAGATGAAGTTCCGACGTTGCTCATCGTTATCGTCAACAATTGTTAGATCGATCCATGTTTTGAAATTATCACCACCATAAAACCCCTCAACGTATTGATGATACTCATCATGTGTAATTAAACTTGACAATGTCTGCAAGATATCGATTTTGAATTCTGAATCTTTGATAAACTCGTCTACCACAAAATCAGTCAACTTACTAACAAACTTCGATTTGACACTAGATTCAACCTTAAAATCAAACAATTGATTGAAATGGCCAATATGAGAATGATTCTCATTGTAGCTGTAATTCACCAAAGCAAGTAGCAATTTGTAAAACTTAATGGTTTCCTTCTTATTGGCGGTCGTGATTTGGGAGATCATCGGACTGGCGAAATCTCGCTTTTGCAAATATGCCAAACATTGATGATTCGTTCCGTTGGAAAATACTATATCGATTATATCGTTGAAATATTTCGGTTTATGGAACTTTTCATATTGTACAACTAGACTTTCTAGTGTAGCAATGGTTGTGTCATGGTTCATGGGGTGGGTGGTCTGCTTACTGAGCTGTTTGATATTTTGCAGAGAAATCTTGAGGAACGAAATTGGTCTGATGGCATCAGTGATTGTGGAAAAAACCGCGTGGTAGTGTAGTTGGGACAAAGAATATAAATAATGAAAAGGCTTAAATCATACTCAAAGTATACTAATAATGGTAACTTAGTATCACGGGATGGTTCTATCTCATCATTAGCTTTTAATCCATTAGTAGAGTAAATGACTAAAAGTTTATTAAGGACGAGAGAGGGTTGAAGCTGAATATATTACAGCTGTTAGAACACAAATTCTTCTAGCTACAATGAAACACAACAGTCACGAAATCCCAATTTAACTCTGTTAATGTAGTATCTCCTCTGTTATTTAAGTTAATCATTTTCCCAAGTTGCAGCCAGATTTAATTTTCACCATGAATTGACAAAATTCCTGGAGTAAAACTTACATTGACTTTCAAACTTCAAGTAGAAAAGTCAAGTTTCATTAAACTGAAACATAACTCACTTCAAGAGTACATAAAAAGATTTCTCTGTAAACTGAATGACAAGGTAAGTTCAGTTGATACTCATCATTGCTTCAGTGTGTAAAATTTGCTTCAATAATTAACCACCCGTTATTCCGTGACCTAGCATCACGTGAAAAAGTCGTGGAGTATCACCAAAAAAAATGAAGAAAACCAATTCTGAAAATTTTTTCTCTTTACTTCAATTTCTATTAGCTTGAGTACCAAACAACCCCAATTGGCCAAAGATGTTCAAGATCACAAATAGGTTTTTATCTCTTGGACGTCCCTTGTTTAGTCCAGGAAATAGGAATGTAAGGCCAAGGGTAAAGTCGAATGCTGTGACCCACTTTAGTGTGAAGCTTGCTGCAAAGCAATTTGCTGATATGAGAGCCAAAAAATTAAGAAGAACAGAGAAGAGAATCAAGAAGCAAATCGTTAGAGATGTTAATACTTTGAAACAATATCAGGTAAACAATGTCCCACTTACAGTTGATCCAGTGTTGGGAAGTAGAACCTGTAAATTTATCCCAAGAATTATGGAAAAAGTTGAAAATGAAGAGTTGAACTTGGCTTATGGCATTGACAGACTTGAATTTGAAAAGCTTGTATACGGGGCCCAAAGAGTAGCCCTCCAAAATATATCACTGAACCCAACGAAGCGTAAGACTGTGGCCCTGGTCGAAGAGAATAAAAGGAATGCGCTATTGACCATACTCAACTTGAAAAATACAAATATTGCCGATAAAAAGAAGTTAGCAATCAGATATGCCCGTGAAGAAATGGCAAGAGAAAACGGTGATACATCTTCGTCCGAAGTACAAGCTGGTATTTTAACAGTTAAAATACATTATGGTATGAAACATGTGAAGGAGATGCCAAAAGATAAAATCAATATACAAAATGTTAGAGAATTAGTTCAACAAAGACAAAAAGTTTTGAAGTATTTGAAAAAAGTCGAACCAAAGAAGTATTATTACACCATAGCCAAGTTGGGATTAACAGATGACGCTGTCACGAGAGAATTCAACATGAGTAAACAATATATGCAAGACTTTAAAGTTTGGGGTGACAAGGTTTTGGTCAGACAAACCAACAGTGTTGCTAAGAAGAACAAGAAAATCAAGGATCTTAAAGATAGAGTTGCTCAATATTATGATTTGGCAAAGAAAAACTACGAGATCTTGACCGGCAAGAAACCATAATAGTGATGTACATATTCATTTTTTGTAAATAGTAATATTAAATGTCTAAACGTTTCATTATTGTATCAAACGGTATTTCTTCTTTACCGAGGTCACAGGAATTGCCTTCCTTGCGCAATTGATCTAGGTTTGTTTGTATTGAAGCGTTGATTTCATTGCTCTTGTCGAGTGACCCCGAAAACTCATTATAAAGTTCAACATTCTCAGCACACAACTGATCGTATATCATCTGAAGGTTATCCAAAACTTCGTTACTGTTATTCATGATAGTTGAATCGACAATTTCCATTGGCAAAAGTTTGTCAATATTGGATGGTTGTTCGCCTTTATCCTTTCTCTCTTGAGCGTGCTGTATTATTTCGTCTAATTCGTCTAGTTTTGACTCCATATCTTTCTCCTTATATATTAGATCAAATTCATCTAGTGAACTGGAGTGCCAGAATCCTGACATCTGAGAAAGTGCCGACTCTATCGAAAATATTCCATCTTCTGAACCAACAAGGGTTGGAAAACATGTTTTGACTTGATCCATGGTCAAGGATTTTTTAATCAGCTCTTCCAATGCTCTACGTGCAACTAATCGCAATCTTTCAAATCTCACTTTCTCGGTATCATTGTTCTTGGTTGTGCCTGACATTGTATGATTTGCATGGAACAACGCCTGCAAAGTAAAAACATAGTAGAAGACAAATCAAAACAAAAGATTGAGAAGTCACATGTCGTGTCGTTAGGGACAAGCATCGGTTCTCCAACAGAAAAAAAAAAGAACGACAATATCAGAAAGACGTAGCAAACTCATGCTTTCCCGTTGTTTCACTCATTGCCCTCTAACCATTCACACACACATAAGTTCATATCATGTCTGATCCTCGTCAATTAATAGCTGATGCTGAAAAGCTACTTAAACCACAACTGGGATTTTTGCTGTTCTTATCCGGCTCTTCTGCTTCCATGCGTAAAGAAGATGCCACAGACCTTTATGTACAAGCAGCCAACCTGTACCGTTTGAAAAAGGACTTTAACCAAGCTGGTATCCAATTTGTCAAAGCTGCCGAAATACAAGAAAGTTTGGGAAATCACAACGATACGGCCAACAATTTAGTCGAGGCATATAAGTGTTTCAAAGGAGTATCGCCTTCAGATGCCATTTCATCATTATCTAAGGCTATCCATATTTTCTTGACACAGAATGGTCAGTTTAGAAGAGCTGCCAATTTCACTATGGATTTGGCCGAACTCTATGAAAATGTAAATGATACTGAAAATGCCGCAAAAAGTTACGAACAAGCAGGGGATTACTTCACTACCGATCATGCAGAAGCTCTTGCTAACAAGGCATTTTTGAAATGTGCCGATTTGTTTGCCCTAGATGGGAATTACAAAAGAGCTCTCGAGTTATATGACAATATCATTAAGAACCTGCTTGGCAATTCGTTATCTAGATGGAGCTTGAAGGATTATTTTTTTAAAGTCGTGTTGTGTGTTTTATGTATGGACGATGTAATTGAAGCCAACAAGAGAACAGAACAATTTCTTCAAGATGACTCAGCTTGGGCTCAATCTAGAGAATATAAATTAGTACAAGGAATTCTCGAAAGTATTGATCAAGGTGATATTGAAGGATTTTCGGATAAGGTGTTTGACTTTGACCAATTTAGCAAACTTGACAAATTGAAAACACAATTGTTGTTGAAGATTAAGACTTCCGTGGTTGCGAAAGATGACGACGACTTATTATAGAGGTACGTCACTTCAAATACGTAATTTATTCCGTGAGTAAATATATATCTATTAAATAATAAGACTGCTAAATGTCTCTCTTTTGTCTATTCTCCATTCTCATCCAGCAATGATCAAGTTGGCAGTCATGGTGTCGAATCTAGCTCTAATCAACTTTGCTTCAACTTCCAACAACTCGTGATACAATTCTTGGCCCACAGAGCCGTTTCTGTCCAACATCTCCTGCAACTTAGCCTGGCTGAGTTTCCACACCACCGAGTCCGTGACTGTGGTG
>JAJLZW010000207.1:0-16408 GCA_030572435.1 Candida labiduridarum | reverse complement strand
CTTTTTATTTTTATTTCAAACTAGCGCGCTAAAATTATTCATACATGTAAGACAAAATTATTCATAGTACTTGTAGAAAAATGTTCATACTAAGGCGGACAATATTGTTCATACTAATGCGACAAAATTATTCATAACACGTGACCCTTAATTTTCATACCAAATAACAGCCAAAATTGGTTTGAACAATTAGTGAGCACTGGTAGTAAAATATATTTTTCATTGGTATTAATAATTTTGACGCACTGGTATTAAATTATTTACTAGAGTTGGTACAAATAATTCTGGCGCACTAGTATAAAAATTAATGATCACTGGTATGAAAAAAAGTAAAAAGACTGTACAACGTCGCAATAATTCACGTTAAATTAATTTATTGAATCTCTTTATCTAATTATAAATATAAATATAAAAACTAAAAAACAGCTATGTAATGTAGAAAAACAATACTGAAAACCAAATCTTCTCAGTGGGTTTATTGTCTTTTCATCGTATGTTCGTAGTTGTTTAACTGGTCGGTTGGTCGGTTGGTCCGTAGGGTGATTGGTTAATTCGTTCATTGTTTGCGCAGTATGTTCGATTGATTAAAAATTGGAACCTTGGTTGATATTTCTATCTCTGACACCTAATTCACCATTAAAGAATTCGTCACTACCCAATTTTTCATTCTTTCTCCAGAATGTCCAACCACCTTCGTAATCACGGTTGTTTCTTCTTTTCAAATAAAATAATACCGACACTAACCCAATCAATATGGATCCTCCTACTCCAACAACCACTCCTACAACGATTTTATTGGTATTTGATAATCCACCACCGCCATTGGAATTGCCATTACGTGTGGAATTATTAGTTGATGCTGTAGGCAGAGTGGAAATGATAGAAGTTCTAGTCACGATGACAGTTCTTCCATTATCTACTGAGCTGAAAGTAGTAACTTGTTGTGATTCGCTGGATGATGATGTGGTTGTGATTGAAGATGATGAGGAAGAAGACGAGGAGGAGGAGGAAGATGATGAGCTGGAAGTTTCTTCAGGTTCGGAAGACGAAAATGGAAGCTCGTCGGAGAATGATGATGATTCAGCTGATGAAGTGACATCGTCAAATGTAGATGATTCGGTTGTTGATGTCGTAGATGAAGATGATCTCAGTGTATTGGATGTTGTATTGGATGTTGATTGAGTTGATGTGGATGAAGTTGGACTTGAATTTGTGATATCGTTTGAAGGAGTGAATGTGTTTACATTTGTATTCGAGGAAGTAGATGGAGGGAAGGTTTCTGCTGAAGTGGAACCAAAAATTGATGTGAAGTCAAAAGATAATGAGGTGAACGTGCCAGTTTGGAAAGGAGTAGTTGCAGATGAAGTTGAGTTATCGCCATCTGCTCGCTTGCTTAAGAGTATGGTTGTATCATAAACATTGCTGATATGAAGTAAAGGTTGATTATTTAGTTGTTGTTGCTGCGCTTGTACAAGCTCCATTGCGTATGTATATGTGAGTGTGTATGTGTACGTGTAAGAATGAGTGTAGATGGGGAATACCTGAGCCTGTAAATAAGTTCGATATGTGTATTGTCGTTGGAGGGGTGGTTAATACTATTCGTGGTGATTATATTGCTGGTTGTAGTCCAGACGTTGTAGATGGTGATGGTAGTGTTGGAAATGGTGAAAGTGGTGGTGATGACTATTTTTATTTGTTGTTTACAAATTGTTTGACAACCTTAATCGAATTTTTAAGTGTGGGTCGTGTACGTGACGTAAGGAAAAAAAATTTTCACCCACTGACTACCAAGTGAGTGTATTTTTAGCAGTATACGTTACGTAAGCGTTTTCTAACTATTAGATAATACCTACATAACTATTATGACTGTATCATAACTTACGCGACAAATTGTTCCAAGACAACTTCATCTGCTGGTACTGATACTGATATTTACACGTTGTTATTGAAAGTACCGGCTTACTGGTGTGTATGTTTATATGTCTGTGTCTGTGTCTGTCTATGTACATGTGTGTGTATCTTCTTGAGGAACAATAGTAGTCAGGGCTGCGTCGTTCTGTATCGTGGAGGAGGGGCCGACTATTGCCTGTGATCTATTATTAGACTTTTTATTAAATGCTAATATTAAACTATTAATTAATAGTAATATTATTACCAGTAGTTTTGTGCCGCGGCGTATGGTCTCCAACCGATCAAACCAGGACATATTACATCAATAGTTCTTGATTACTGAACCTGCATTAAAGAGTGAATGTACGATGTGCAATACCTGACTGAACTACGCTAAACCGTTCTTTTAGGTGTGCTAATGCAATAGCATAATATGGACTATTTCAGATTCATAAATCTAAACTTTTGTACCAAATACGATTTACATCTGTTTCTGTTTGTTTCGTACGTATCGGCGAGCTATGGCACGTAATGTAGATCAAAGCCATTTGTTGAAACGAAAGGGCAACACCAGCAACACCCCCCTTTCAAATGTACAAAAGGAGTAAAAATAAAAAGTAAAAATAAAAAAGTAAAAATAAAAAATGCAAAAGTGCAAAAGAAAAGAAAAGGCCGCAGAAACACGCAGATCCACATGTTATTTTTTTTTTTTTGCATTTGCTCGTGTAATTCTGTTGTATTGTACCATGATTATGATTGGGGCTGTACGGTTAATTGGGTGGGTTGGCTGGCTGGTTCCTTTTTATCTAAATTGTATCTTATGGTCATTTCTTTTGTTGATTTACTATTGAGCCTCAATGTTGTTTTGGTATGGTGTTGTATGGTGTGGATATGAGAATATTGCTGGTGATGGTGGTGGTGGTCAGTATATATATATATCTTTACCTGTAATAAGCTCACAGATTTTCAATTTGTCCCTGGTTAATATGCAGGTTATTGGAGGGGGTTTGTACACTACCTTCTTCCCTTACCATACGACTTTGAATATCTGTATGTACGCACGCACGACTGGTCATTGATGCTGGTAGTAATTAAGTATATTACTACCAATGCATCACACGTACATTGTTCATCGCACCATGAGACAAGGAACTACAATACGCGTATGTATGATGCATATATGTGTGTAGTAGTACTCAATGGACCAGCACATTTAATATTCAACCAATTAGAGCAATCGAATAGCATACTCCCTTTCTTTATCTGGTTACTTACCGTATTATTTTTTTTCCTTGTGTCTTCATTCGTTCATTCGATTAAACCCTCCGGAAACAGTAAGGAGATAGAAGTAAGTCCGATGTGCGTTGCTCTGAGTGAAGGTGTTGGTGGAGTTGAGGTATTTTTATTTGATTCTTTCTAGAACGTTCCATGGAATTCTTTAATATTCTGCAACATTCGATTGCGAAAAATAATTTGTGCCTTTGTTCTTCCGACCTCTCCACATGACCCAAATACCCACATCCCCTGGTCTCCTGTTTTTTAGTTCAAATTGATGTATAAATAGCATGGATTTTCCCACCTTTTCCAATTCCAATTCAATAGAAGAATATCCAATATCTTTACAACCTAAAATTACAATTACAACTACCACTACCACTACCACAACTCCTATTACTACAATGTTTTCTCCTTTCTATTTCGACGACGCTTATAATCAAGGTAGTGATGAAGGTGCTTTTGATTTAGAATCACTTTTTGATTTGTTGCGTGAGCATCAATTCTACCATAAAGAAAATACCCGACCAAGAATTGTTAAAAAATTAGAAACGGAAGATGAATTTCAAATCCAAATTTTTAAGCCTTACGGGAATTTCCAAAATTATGAAGTTAGTGTAATCCAGTCAACTCCTCCAACTGTTAATGTTGTAATCACTTCGATTCAAGACAATTTCCAAACCAGTATTCCATTTAATATTAATTATATTGATATTGACAATATCAATTGGCAATGGTATAAACTGGAAAATATCTTGGTTTTAAATATTCCAAAAAGAATTCATTTTGTCCATCTGAATTTACAAGATATAATCAATTCATTATTAGGTCACCAAGAAGAGGGTGTTGCAGAACTGGATGAAAACCTTCACAATTCTTTAGCTGATCATGAAAAATTAATTTCTGATGCTACCGAAGCTTTGAAGAATTCAAACCAGCAACAACAACAACAACAACAACACAATCAACGTATCCAATCTAAGCCTCTTTCCAAACTGTCAACTGCTGAAGCTGCTAGAAAGAAGGTAGAATTCATCAAAGCTAAAAAACAACTTGAATCTCAAAAGAAAGCTAAACAAGCTGATATCAATCTTGCTGAAAGAGATGCTAATCTTAAAGATACCGTTCAAGAACACGAAGATTTAATTGCACAAGCCGTCAATGCATTGAAAAATGCTTCTGCTTCTTCAAAACAAGTCAATCAAGATTTCCAATCAAAAGCAGAAGCTTTGACTGCTGGAGCTCAAGCAGCCCAAGAAGCTAGAAAGAAAGAAGAAGCTGATGAAGTTAAACAAGAACTTGAAGCTCAAAGGAAAGCAGCTCACGAAAGGCTCCTTCAAGCAAAGAAAGAATTGGAAGAAATTGCAGCTAAAGAAGCGGAAGCGGCAAAAACTCATAATTTCAACGAAGAAAAAAGATTAGAAGAACAGAAGGAAGCCTTAGAACTTGAAGAATTGGAAGATGAGGCTGTTGAAAATGATAAGAAGAAAGAATATGAAGATTTTGTTAAACAGCAACAAGAATTTTTAAAGCAATTTTTTGGATTCAATTTGGGTCCAGTTGTTCCTGATGCTAATGGTAATAATGCTTTCTACACCAACGTTAATGCAAATGGTAATAGCAAAGAACCAGTCAAGCAACAAGAAAAACCTAAAGCTGCTCCAAAGGCAGTTCCTGTGAAAGTTGCTCCAAAAATTGCTCCAAAACCAAAACAACTTAAAGGCAACGCAAAAACTGCTCCTAAACAAAATACCAAATTAGGACATTCACCTTCTTTGGAAGAAGTTGAAGATGAAGAATCTGTTCTTTATAAAAAACAATTTGGTCACTAGATGCTCATGTGGATTGTTTGCTCTTTTATATAGCGGCGATATAACCTTAATACAAATATTTTTTTTAGAAGAATTTTGAAACTAATTTTTGTAACAAATACAAAATAGCCCTAACTCTTTCACTTGACGGGACTTGAAACAAACACATCGCTAAGCAGGATGTCTACAACAACTGATGCATGCAATCATCCCCATCAACGTGTGCCCGAAACTTCCGTGTTTATTGCCATAGGTGAGGGTGTCAGCGATGAAGGTTTTACCTTTATAAGCCCACTCTCGCACCATTGAAACAACTGGTAGCCACGCAAAATTTGCTTCAAACCCATGGTACGCCAAAATTAACCGTAGTGCAGTTTGACATCTTATGTGTGGAGGGGATAGTCCGTTCTATTAGTTTGAAACCTATGGATATATCAAATCCATTTTCCATTTAAAATTCTGGCGAAAAATGGTATCATGAACGAACAGGGCTTTGTATCTACACAATCATCACAGTCATCAGTCATTCCCTTGCGCGTCACCCGACAAAAGTGAAACGAGTACCAACTTTTCTTGAGTGCGGGAGGGTTCGGCGGAAAGAAGGAGTGAAAAAAAAAAAAAATATAACATATAAGTATATGACAACCACTATATCATCGTCATTATTTTCTCTCAGTTTACTCCACAACACGTTCAATTGACAATGTCAGAATTAGTGAAGCTTATAGTGGATCAAACAAATCCAGACAATGGCGTTAGGAAGGCTGCTGAACTTGAGTTTAATCAATTAATAAAGCAAAACCCATCCCAGGCGATTTATATAATTTTGAACCTGGCCCTTGATCAAACTACATTGCCTATCGATATCCGTCAAGCATGTTTATTGCACTTGAAGAGATTGGTACCACAATACTGGTCCATGGGATTTGAATCGTTTATCGGACCTCCAATTGATCAAACTTTGAAAACGGAAATTAGAGCGAAGTTGTTAGAATTGGCTACTACTTCAACCCAATCGAAATTAAGAAACGGTGCGGCATATGCAATAGTACAAATTGCCTCAGTTGACTATCCCGACGAATGGCCAGAATTAATGAATGACTTATATTCAGCAACTACTCAATATCAAAACGAAACCGCATTATTGGGTGGGCTGCAAGTGTTGACTGAATTATTCGATGATTTAATCACCGAAGAACAATTCTGGGAAGGCGGCATTGGGAAAGAAGTTATTAATCATTTGAATGATATTTTGAGCCGAGGGGAATTGTCCGCTGATGTTAAGACTCAGGCTATTAAATTGTACGAAGGAGTATTGGCAATCTTGAGAAGCCCTGAAGCGTTTGCTACTACAGAAAGAAAAGAATTTGTGCTTCAGCAAATTCTTAAAACGGTGGAAATTCTCATCCAATTATTACATGTAAAAGAAGCTAATCTTGTTGAATTGAATTTGAGGAGTTTTATTTATAAAATATTGGCATCAATAATTGGACAATTCCATTCAAAAATAGATAATTCCATAAAGGGAGGAATTTTATTATTGGCAGTACAAGATCTTGAGTATCTTTCACCATTCTATAATGTGGTTTCCTTGGAAGGAGAACATGAATTGACGTCCCCGGATTTTGAACCATTGAATGTATTCAATAACCTCCTTGATGAATTATTTCAAGCAATCAATGCCATTCAACATGATGTTCAAATAAGAACACGAAAATTCATTCAAGACTTAATAACTTGTGCATGTATCACTAAAGCCAAAGTTGAAGAATACAGCGATGATTTGAATTCTTATGTTAGTGACGTGACAGGGTTAAATGTTAATCCAACAGTAAGGGATTCAATTTATGATTTAATGAATGAATTAAACGAAGAAGATGCAAAATCAATTTTTAATGCGGCCGTCACTCATCTAAATGATGGTGATTGGCGTAGATTAGAAGCAAAATTATTTATCATTGAAGGTTTGTTTGGTAATGATGCTGAATTTGATAATCCTGGATTATCTGTCTTTACGAGAAACATAACGAATCATAATTTGATGGTCACTTCAAGATGCTTTTTATTGTTACCTAAATATTTAGAAAAATTCCCCTACGAAAATGCCCCTAGAATATTGGTTGACATATTAACTTTTGGCTTGAGAAGTGTACCAATGATAAAAATATCTGCCCTTATTAGTTTCACATATTTCAAGCATGCCATCGAATTGAGCACTTTGGATGCTTCCTCGATCCAACCAAGAATTTTCAAACTTGCCCAATCATTGATTGAAGAATGTGAAGAAGACGGGTTACCAATATTATTGGAAGCTATATCTGATGCAATTTCTATAAATTCAAGCAGCGCTTCAAGTGTGACAATCGGTACTGGTATCACTGTTGCTGATTTGATTTTCAAAATTGCGTTCAAAGATCCTGCCAATGTCCAGTTGATTTCTGATGCTACTGATTGTTTAAATTCATTGTTGGAAAACATCAATTTGCATGATTATATGATGGTTTGCGAAAAGTCATTGCCATTTATTTTCAACATCATGGAGTCCTCTAATGGTGATTACACGCCTGAATTATACTTAGCATTAGAATTGTTAAGTATCATTGTTAAATTATCTCCAGGAGAAGAATTACCGCCACAAATTTTTCAATTGGCTTTCCCAATATTAACCAAGATTTTACTTGCATCATTGGATAACCAAATTTTACAAAGTGGAGGAGAAGTATTTAACGAGTTAATCAAACATGGTTCAAAATTGTTCCTTGAATATCAAGATCCCCAATCAAATAAATCAGGTATTGATATTATGCTCGAGGTAGTGTCGAAGTTTTTATCGCCAGAATTATCAGATAGTGCAGCTAATAAAGTCGGATCGATTATTTGTTCATTGATTTCCCAATTCCAGAATTATCTTCTGTCAGAATTTTTAGTTCAAATATTAGAAGCTACAGTGAATAGATTGGTGATAGCTAAAGAATCTGTCACAATTGAAAATTTGATTATGGTGTTTTGTCAATTAGTTTTGAAGTCACCACAAGAAATGATTGACTTTTTGAATTATATGAACTTGCAAAACAGATCTGGATTACAAGTTATCCTTCCAATTTGGTTTGATAGTTACGAAGTCACTAGGGGCTATGAACAAATCAAACAAAACACATTGGCATTAGGTAAGATATTCACGTTGGGGGATTCCAGAGTAGAGAATTTAATTGTCAATGGTGATATTATTCCTTATCATGGCGATTTAATTATCACCAGATCCATGGCCGAATCTATGCCGGATAAATTTACCCAAATTTCTGCATCACTAAAGATATTGAAATTATTGGTTGGGGAATTACAATTTCAATGTCAGCAACCCGATCCCGAAGGTTATTTGCCAGATACGGAGACACAGGAAGGCGGCAATGAAGACGACGGGGACGAAGGTTGGGAAGATATGGAAGACATTGGCGTACCAAACTATGAGAAATTGAAAAGTTATGTTGAAGATGAACAACAAGAGACTAATGAAGGATTGAAAGATTTGTTGATTCAATTTTTCAAAGAATGTACTGTGAAGAATCTAGGTCACTTTCAAAAATATTACGAAGAGTTAAATGATGAAGAGAAGAAGTGTGTAACTGAGAGCTTGATCTTTTAACCTGACAGTCTAATTATGGGGTAACTGTATAGAAGTAAAGTATATACATGTGCAATATATTTATAATTGATGTGAAAAAAAAAAAATTTTTTCAACCGAACATTTCGGGAGCGCAAATATCTCATCGCTCTATTCCAAAACCAATAGATGATTACCAAGTATCTACGACGAGCATCTACAACAATAATTAGACCAACCATGTCGGCATTGTCATCTTTACCTTTGTTTCCACCATCACCATCACCATCATTCATAACCAAGGTACTAAAAGTCAATCCAAACAATATAACCTTCACCAAAGAAGGCGAACCACAAATATCCGATCCAGAAACCTTGCAAAATCTTCAAACTGCTGCCAGTGAACTAACAACCACTAATAATGCCATTGGATTTCCAACAGAAACAGTATATGGATTAGCGGGCTCTGCATTATCTGACGAATCTGTACGATCGATATACCGAGCCAAAAACCGACCCGCCGATAATCCATTAATTGTTCATATTTCTTCATTGGATCAATTACATCGAAAATTAATTCCCAATCAATCGATTCCTAAAATTTATCATAGATTAATAGAAAAATTCTGGCCCGGTCCCTTGACTATATTATTACCAATATCAACATCATCATCATCATCACCACCATCATCACCATCACCACCATCATCACCAAATGGTTCACCAATTTCTTCATTGGTTACAGCAAATCAAGATACATTTGCCGTAAGAATGCCTGATCATCCAGTAGCGCGAGCATTGATTTCACTTAGCGATCTTCCAATTGCTGCTCCTTCAGCAAATGCATCAACTAGACCAAGTCCAACATTGGCAGAACATGTGTATCACGATCTCCAAGGGAAGATTCCAATTATCTTAGATGGTGGACCTTGTGAAGTCGGATTGGAAAGTACTGTTGTCGATGGATTATGTGATCCTCCAATGCTATTAAGACCTGGAGGGATATCATTGGAAGAAATTAAAGAATTTGGTGGTGAGGAATGGAAGAATGTTATCGTGGCAAAGAAAACCGCTGGGAAATTGGAACCAGTGAAAACACCAGGAATGAAATATAGACATTATTCTCCCAGTGCGAAAGTTGTATTATTTGTCAATTGTGGAGATGGGAAATCGGCCATTAAAGAGTATTTAAAAAAGAATAATATCGATACGAGTAAAACCAAGATTGCTATATTAAAATCGAAGAAATTTGGCGATATTGAAATTGAAAAGGAAGAACAGGAAGAAAATTGTTTGGATAGTTCATTTGTAATTGTTAAAGAGTTGGGTAATACAGGACATGAAATATCGTACAACTTGTTTAAATATTTACGAGAGGTTGATGAGGTGGATAAAGTTGATTTGATATTTGTGGAAGGAATAGATGAAAGCAATGAAGGGTTAGCAGTGATGAATAGATTGAGCAAAGCTGCCATGGAAGTGATAAACCCCATTGGTTGAGTAGGGATTCGGGATTCGGGATTCGGGAATTGGGATTAGCATACAGTATAGTTGATAATAGACCAAAAGCAATAATGTATTTTTTTTTTGCAAGTGGGCGCATAAAATTTCCTAGTTGGGATAAATTAAAGGACTAATTGTCACTAGTATCTGGAAAGCTAAACTGTACAAAGTAAATTAAGTTTTGGTATAAAGGTAGAAGTGTGTAGAAATAGACTCACGTGTTTGTTCTGCTAATTTTTTAAAGGTTAGATAGGGTAGGCAACGCATGACAAGAGAAGAAAAATAGCTCGGTGGTAGATGCATAGAAACGGGCAGCTAACTGGGTCAATGTCAATTCCAGTGTCAATTAATTCTCAGAGTGTTCTGTTGCGCTGTGCTCTGATATGATATGATATGATATGATTACACGTAATCTTTCTCTCTCTGTTTCCGCGCAGTGAAAAAATTTTATGGCGAATATTTTTTGCTCTCTTTCCCACTGCCACTCCCACTGACAATAACATCAACAAACTGTCATATATCTATCAGTCAACAGCAACCAACCATACTCTTCTTCCGTTAACACTCCGTCTCCTACTCATACAACTACACCTACATCCACATCCACATCTGCTTCTATCATGAGTGACAACCCTTATGAACTAAAGCCCCAACTACCACCACAGCGGTCCAACACCCCGTCCCTCAAATATTCACAGCAGTCGATTGAACAGACCGCAGCAGATTTTCAAACCGATATCAAATTGGGTTTAGCCAACAGTCAAGACGTGTTAAATAGAAGATCAATACACGGGGTCAATGAATTGAACAGCGAAGAGGAAGAAAGTCTAGTCTGGAAATTCATTTCTTCCTTTTATCAAGATCCTTTGATCCTCTTGTTGATTGGATCCGCCGTGATAAGTGTCTGGATGGGAAATAAAGATGACGCGATATCGATTACTTTAGCAATTATCATTGTTGTGACCGTTGGGTTCGTACAAGAATACAGATCAGAGAAATCTTTGGAGGCATTGAATAAATTAGTGCCAGCCGAAGCAAAATTAACTAGAAATGGAAGTACTTCTGTGGTGTTGGCCCTGACTTTAGTACCTGGTGATTTGGTTCATTTCACACAGGGTGACAGGATTCCTGCCGATGTTAGATTAACTGAAGCTGTGCATTTATGTATTGATGAAAGTAATTTAACTGGGGAGAATAGACCCGTGAACAAATCAACCGATCCAATTAATATCACTGATCCTGCCGTGACTGAAAGATCAAATATTGCATTTATGGGGACTTTGGTGAGAGATGGTCACGGTAGTGGTGTTGTGGTGGCCACATCCAGTGATACTGTGTTTGGATCTGTATTTGAAATGATGAGCGATATTGAAAAACCTAAAACTCCGTTGCAACAAGCTATGGATAAATTAGGTAAGGATTTGTCTGTTTTCAGTTTTATTGTCATTGGCATAATTTGTCTTATTGGTATCTTCCAAGGTCGTTCCTGGTTAGACATGTTTCAAATTTCTGTGTCATTAGCTGTAGCAGCCATTCCTGAAGGTTTGCCTATCATTGTTACCGTTACCTTGGCTTTAGGAGTTTTACGTATGGCTAGACAAAAGGCCATTGTCAGAAGATTGCCAAGTGTCGAAACATTGGGTTCAGTTAATGTCATTTGTTCTGATAAAACTGGAACCTTAACACAAAATCATATGGCTGTTACCAAGATTTGGACCACCGACTTCAAAGGAAGTTTCAATTCTCCATTCTTAGTTGTTGATAAATTGGACGATAACGACTTGCATCATAAATTAACTTCTAATATGCACAAAGTATTGGAGACTGGTAACATATGTAACAACGCCCGATACTCCACGGAGAGTGAAAAATACGTTGGTAACCCAAGTGATATTGCGCTTGTTGAATGTTTACCCCATTTTGGATTGGAAGATGCAAGAGGACAAAGAGAGAGAATTTATGAACTTCCGTTCTCATCATCACGAAAATATATGGCAGTCTGTGTTCATAGCGGTGATATGGAAAAATCTGAATCATTTGCTAAAGGGGCAACTGAAAAAATTTTGCAAGTCTGTGATCGTTATTTTGATGAAAGCGGGAACATTAAACCATTGACTGAAGCCATAGAAGATTCAATTCATGAAAATTCCCGTGCATTAGCTGGCGATGGGTTGAGGGTATTGGCATTTGCTAAGAACAATAAACAATTTGATGAAAAATCAACTACTCCAAGTAATCTTATATTCACTGGATTAGTCGGAATGAAAGATCCACCAAGACCAAACGTTGGTAAATCGATTACTAGATTGATGCAAGGTGGCGTCCATGTTATTATGATTACAGGTGATTCTCCCACTACTGCGGTAAATATTGCAAAGCAAATCGGTATGCCCGTTGTTGGTGACCACGCGGTTATGACAGGTGACCAAATTGATTCATTAAGCGAAGATGCTCTTACCAATGCCATTCACAATGTATCTGTTTTCGCTAGAACCACTCCAGAACATAAGGTCACCATTGTCAAAGCATTGCAAAGAAGAGGTGATATTGTTGCCATGACGGGAGATGGTGTCAATGATGCTCCAGCATTGAAATTGGCCGATATTGGCATTGCTATGGGTAAAAATGGTACTGATGTTGCCAAAGAAGCAGCTGACATGGTGTTGACTGATGATGATTTCTCCACTATTCTTAGTGCCATTGAAGAAGGAAAAGGTATTTTCAATAATATTCAAAATTTCATTACTTTTCAATTGAGTACCAGTATAGCTGCATTAACTTTAATTGCCTTGTCGACGTTTTTTGGATTGCCAAACCCATTGAACGCCATGCAAATTTTATGGATTAACATATTGATGGACGGTCCACCAGCTCAGTCACTTGGTGTTGAACCGGTTGATCATGAAGTCATGAACAAACCGCCTAGAAAACGTAATGATGCTATTCTCACAACCCAAGTCATCAAGAGAGTCTTGCAATCAGCAACGATTATTATTCTTGGAACTATGTATGTGTTTATTAAAGAAATGACAGATGGCAAGATCACTGCTAGAGATACGACTATGACGTTCACATGTTTTGTGCTTTATGATATGTTTAACGCCTTGGCATGTCGCCATTATTCCAAACTGATTTTTGAATTAGGAATGACCAATCAAATGTTTAATTTTGCCGTCATTGGTTCATTAGTTGGTCAGTTCTGTGCCGTTTATGTTCCATTTTTCCAAAGCATTTTCCAAACCGAAGCTTTGAGCCTTGGAGATATTTTACGTTTGGTATTGTTAACCAGTACTGTTTTTATTGTTGATGAAGGAAGAAAATGGTGGTTTAGAAGAAAGACCATGTACACTAATACCTATAATTATAATTACGGTGTATAACAGATGGAAAGAGATGATCAATAGAGGAAAAAAAGGCTTTGTGTATATTATTATTATTATTATTGTTATTGTTATTATTATTAGCAAAAAAATCGAGTCAAAAAAGAAAGAAGAAATATAGCGTGGCAGAGAAAGATATACAGTTTATGCATGTGCTTATATATGTTGATGTATAAATAGTAGATATATATATAAATTAAATAGACATTTTATTAGCATAGTATCGGTTGCGTTATTTCTCGGGGGTAAGGTTTTTTGGGACAATGGGGTACCACCTCCATCGCAGCCAACTTTTCATGCACCACAACGTTGCGTCTTTTTTTTATCGTCCCCCGGGAATAAGAGCCACTCCAGGGTTTAATGTTTGTGGTATAAATGGACGATGGTATACCCGCGTGGTTTTTTTTTCTTGGTTGCATCTTGCAAGCCTCTTCCCACTGTTGAGAAGTAAACCCATAAAAACCGCAGGACCTCCCCAACCCCCGTTCTCATCTTTTGCAACATACATCGCTAGGTCCGATCACTACTCTGACCAAACAAATAAACTTAAGACTGTTTCAAGTACGAGCTTCACGTTGTCAACCCCGTACGGTGACAAACAAGTTACAATAAGAGCAAGATGGTGTTTAAATTTACAATTGATGACGTTCTTAATCCATATATCCCACGGAATAGGCTTGCAAGACTTCCAAAACCACTAGCGCGATTGCTTGGGTCTCATAAAGCACATCCAGTGCTGGATTACTATATATGGCTAGAAATCCTCATTGCTTCATTTGGAGGTGTGGCACTTTTAGAAGGAATATTTAAAAATCCCAATGTATTCACCACTTATCATCATGCTCCTATTATAATAGCATCGTATGGAGCTACCGCAATATTATGTTTCAATGCCAGTCAAGTCCCATTGGCACAACCTAGAAACGTTTTAGTTGGTCATGTAATTGCTTCTGCTATAGGCATAGGAATACAGAAATTATTTAGTTTAAGTGAACAGGGTCGACAGCATTATTGGGCCAGTGGTGCATTGAGTGTTGCTATATCAAGTGTCGTTATGTCGATTGGGAATTGTGTACATCCTCCTGCAGGAGCATCAGCATTGTTACCCAGTATTGATGAACAAGTAAGAGAGATGAGCTGGTGGTTCCTTCCAGTGCAGGTGGTATCGAGTGTATTGATGATTACGGTGGCGTGCATCGCAGGGAATATTTTTAGACAATATCCAGTATACTGGTGGACTCCGGCAGAAGTTGGCAAGGGAAAGACGAGTAAGGATGAAGAGAAGACAATCGAGGAGTCCAGTATTGAAGAAGAAGAAGCTGCCTCTTTTGCAGGCGGTGCTGGAGGTGTTCGCGGTGCTGCTGGTGGTATTGCCAGAACGATAAGTCGAATCGAGCGTAGTCTAATTAGAATGACAGGAATTAAAACTATAACTATTTCACCTGATAGAGTAATCATTCCTGAGGATTTGGCAATGGATGAAATTGATATAGACTGGTTGGAAGGTTTACAACATAGGCTACAATTACTAGAAAAGTAGATAATAATACTGTTACTGTCAGACATTGTTTGTTGAAAGTTAGAGATATTGATAATTATTTGTGTATATGTACATGTCCAGTAAATTTACTGCCTCCTTGCAATTTCTTCAAGAGGAACAGCACCACGAAATTCATCATTTTCTAATTTATCATACATAATTTCTGCAACTTGTTCAGTAGAAACCACTGGTCTAACCACATCATTAATCACTTTACTCTTACCTCCAATTATACAATTCTTTAACCCCACTCCAATTTTTAAGCCTCTTAATAAGACGTCTCTAGTAGTCAATCCACCTTCGTGGGTCTCGTCAAACATAATTCCTGGTCGTAAGAAAATCCCCCTAATTCCATCTTTACAACCAATTTCAAACTCCGCTTCTCGTTTAGTTATTAAATATTCTTCAGGTACCATAGGAGGATTTTTATCTGCAGATACATAGACAAAATTTCTTGGTTTGCTTTCCTTATATTTTATAAAATTATCCGCTAACAACACTGCTGAGTCTCGTTGGATTGCTTCATGAGTATTATTGTTCTTCCTGTAGCCCTTCTTCATAGGGTTACTACCACTTGTAAGTATTCCATTGGCAAAATGTTGTACATCCGACAAGAAATTGAAATTGGAATTCATTGTCTTTTTGTATGCTTGATTCTCGAATAATAACCCAATCGAATGGACCACAGTGGAATAACCATTCAATTGATCTTGATATGTTTTCGGATCGAAAATATCTCCAGTCTCCCAGTTTACTTTACTGACCCAAGGTTGATGAATTACACATTCTGGTGGTTCTCCATTTCTCGAAAATGAAGTTACGTCGTATCCACGCCGAATACCAACTTCACAAATCTTACGACCCAAGAATCCATTGCCTCCAAATACCGCAATTGATTTCAGCATTGTCTTAAATAGTTCGAAATTTGTCAAACGGAGAAATGATCGGAAAGTTTGAAGGTAGATGACTCTTTTACCAAAAGAAAAAAAAAATGGTATGTTCCTTACCCGTTTCGCCCCTGGCAGTCTGGTTGGAAAATTGCTATGAAATGATCTTTCCATAATGTGAACAGCAATGAATTTTGTTTCCATTGCTTGATTTCTTGAAAAAGAATATATATAATATGTACAAGATAAATTTTACAAATGACATGCCCAATCACTACAAGAAATGCCGATGCTGATACTGCTACTGATACTACTGCTCGTGCTTTTCATTTATGCTGCTGGTTTGTTTGCATATGAAATATGGAGATCTCTGCCTCCATAAGTATAATTATTCAATTGTTGGATGGCTGATTCTGCTAAATCAGCAATTTCAAATTGAACAACAGCATTACCACTTGGTCTACCATCAGCACCATATTGAATCTCGGCTTGAGTCGTTCTACCAACAGTTTCAAACAATT
>JAJLZW010000206.1:0-18429 GCA_030572435.1 Candida labiduridarum | reverse complement strand
ATAATAATATAAATATATACAATACAATACCAATTCAATTCTGGAAAAGAAAATTTATATCGCACCATTTTTTTTTTTTTTTTTGGGATCGGAGTGCTTTCGATTTTTGTCTTTGTCAACTACCCACAGGGACTCTCCACTTTATATTAATTATTCCTTAAATATGTCAAAAACACCAACCCAAAGAAGACGACATACAAATCTGAAATTAGGATGTTTAAATTGCAAACGTAAAAAAGTTCGATGTGACGAAACATTACCAGAATGTAAAAATTGTTTGAAAGGAAAGAAAGAAACATGTTCATATTTAAATTTAACTGTTCAAGAAATTGAAAAAATGAAATTAACTCATTCTTTAAGAACTTCACAAAATAAATTATTGCATCAAAATTATCGTTTACCAACTTCATCAAAAGAGAATAAAAACACGCATAATTTGAAAAATAATGGCGTTTCCAAAGATCACACACTTAATGGTTGTACTTGCGATGCGTTAGATTTTAGGTTTGAATTAAAGAAACTACCGGTGAATATCCCCAATATAAGTTACCCTCCATTACAATTTAGCAATTCATTTGTTAAGGATTTCACAACGGGTCATATTGAAGATGAAGAGTCCAGTTCCCTTGAAGAATCAAATGCAACCACACCACTACCTGTCACATCCATTGAAGAACCTAAGAAACTATTACCTGGTGGGGTCACATCTTTAGTGACGTTTAATTGTATCAATAAGGAGTCATTACGTCGAGTATATCCGGAGAATGTGAAAACTAAAGTATTGGCAGATTTAAGTTTCCATGTTGTTCTTGGTAAAAGTAATCTTTTGGATCACATCAACGATTTGATTTTAGATTTCCCAATAGGTAATAATGACCGAAGTATGTTACTTGAATCATTTTTAGGACTTGGGTTGACAATTTTATTAAATGTATTTAACAAAAAGAAAAATGCAGGTATCCTTGAAGATACCAGAATAGTTGACCATTTGACCAATTTGTGTTTAGAGATACATGGTTATTGTCTGCGGGAAGTGGAATCATTATTGAATTATTTTCGTACCAATTGTGAAAAATTAACAACGGCAAAAGTTGATTTGATATCCCAGTTGGTAGCATACACAAGTTATTTATTGAATTTTATAAATTTATTATTGGATTTTAAACCACAAAGTTATTTCAATTCAAGTAAGGGGATTTTCAACAGTTATGCGATATATACCAGTTATATTCAAAAGAGAAACTTGACGCCCAATACAACGGTGAAATTTTTAATGAATAATATCCAATATAATATAATGACCATTAATATGCCTTCATACCCACCACAATTTTTATTTGAAATTGAGTCAAATTTAAGAAGTTTAGAGTTTATTTTTATAAATTCAAGTTTATTTGCCAACAACCCAATAAATCATCAAAAATTTTTGAAAATTTCTTATCAATTCAAATCATTGATTAAATTTTTCAGTCATCATTTATTATCAATTGTTTATGAATCAAGAGATGAAAATTTCGTAACTATTTATCCACCTAATACAATCTATGATATTTTTAAACAATGGCATTTAAATATACCTAGTGAAGCAATGGTTCATCATCTTAGTGAAGGTCCATTTAGTGAAGAATCGATGTTTCTTAATGATTTATCAACTATGTTATACATGTATTATTATGCAATTGCTGCTGCATTGGATGCAGTTTTCCCAGCATGTAAATATTTGGTAAGTATGAGTTTTATGTTTCCTACAAATAATTTCTTCAAGAAGAAATCAATTATTACAGTCAATGAAAATAATCATTATCTGGAGAATTTATTTCAATTTAAAATTGGTAAATTATTACAAAGACATATTTTCTATGCATCAAGATTGTTTTCATTTTTCAAAAGAAGATTTGTCTTTTATCACAATAATACCACTTGGGAAAATCCATTCCTTAATGATGAATTGAAAACTAATAGATTTAAATCACGAACCATGAAGAATAGTTTTGAAGTTGCCATTCAAAGTTTCAATACTACATTAATACGACCTGAACATTACCCCACAAGACTTAAAAAAAAGGGAATAGTGAATGATTCAGATAATGCTGTTTATACAAGAGAAGATGATACCATGAATAAACAATTGTATGCTAGAAATATTGAAACGTTGGATTTTTTCGATATGGATGGTATTATGCAATACGATTTTAAAACGATGTTGTTGTTAAGAGATTATAGACCATTTGATGATCAATTCACAATTAATAGAAATACCTTAGATATAAGTGTTATCAAGGAATATTACGATGATAAAACTATCATTTTAAATAGTGTGCATTAGAGAAATATAAAGAGAAATGGTTAACTTCTGTTCATTTGGTAGCGGAGGAATAAGTTTTGAGATGTTTGTTCTGTGTGTGTGTGAAAATATAACTGCAGACAAAAAAAAAAAAAAATATGTAGCCCATCGTTGTTGCCTCCTCTTTCAATTCACCAAAAAAAGGGAACCTTATGACGGACACAAATATAATAACACCAGGAGATAAACTTCAGATAGATGATATAACCACAATAAAGACAACCATAGGACCAGGAATATATAAAAAGCCAACCACCCAAGAACTAATCCCATGTACAGCAGGTATATCGCATCACATCATCAACCCATCCAAACAATCACAACTATTCTACATTGAATCCAATTCTAAAAGATATATCCCTCATAATAATGATTTTGTTATTGGGTTAATTGTAGGTACCATAGGAGAGAATTATAAAGTTTCATTACAAGCCAATTCCATTCCTGTATTATTGGGATTTTATTCATTTGTTAATGCCAGCAAGAAAAATCGACCAATTTTGAAAAATGGAGATTTGGTATATGGTAGAATTATCAATGATATTATTGAAATTGATAATGAGATGGAATGTATTGATTCATCTGGTAAAGAATCTGGATTTGGAATATTGGAATCCCTGGGATTTATTATGGATGTGAATTTGAATTTTGCTAGGGAATTGTTGTTTAATAAAAATAGTATATTTTTGGAAATGTTAGCGTTGAAATGTAAATTTGAAATAGCTATTGGTATAAATGGGAAAATTTGGATAAAATGTGGTGAAGGTGTAGGTAAAAAGGAAGAAGGAAATAATAATAATGGTGATGATGATGATGATGGAGAAGATCAAGAAATGAGAGATGTTGGAGAGAATGATGAAGTTAAGGATTTAAAAAATACTATGGCTGCGGTTAAGTTTTTGACTAGATGTCAATATGTTACTCAGGATAAATTGAAAGATGAATTGAATAAAGCATTTAGAGATGTATAGATAATGTATTTATATTGGTTGTAAACCATAGTTGCTCTCCCTCCCCCATCGCGAGCTGCTAAAAAAAAAAATAATAGTGAAAAAACTAGTGAAAAAAAAAAAAAGTTACAACCAATGCTTTATCCAAATAGACATACTTAAATAAAATGACAACCAAATTAACCCCTGATCAACTTGCAAGACAAAGAAGGAAAATTGAAAAAGACAAGAGAAAGAAAGTATATGATGATCAACAAGTTCAAGGAACTAATAATTCCTCAATAGTTTCCAAAAGAAGTGTTGAAAAATTATATTCCCTAAGTTTACAACCTGAACTTGGTGAATTTTTCAAATATTTCGTTCCAAAGGGTAAAAGACGATCACCTGCTATAAATAGAGGATATTGGATTAGAATGGAACTGATTAGACAAATGGTAATTAGAATCATTGAAGAAAATTTGAACAAACGTGTAAATATAATCAATTTAGGTTGTGGGTTTGATGCTTTGGCTTTTCAATTGTTAAATGTGTATCAAAATAGCAACTCAAATAATAATTTGAATTTGAATTTCATTGATATTGATTATCCTGATTTGGTGAAGAATAAATATGACATGATTCAAAAATCGGAAGAAATTAAGAGACTAATAGGTGAAACAAACCCAATAATTACGAATCTGGATATCTTGATTCTGACTAACAATTATCAACTTGTCGGATGTGATCTTAAATATGCCGACAGATATCAAAATCTATTAGAAAAATTGACTAATGCTAATAATAGCGACGACGAAGATGTCAATATCTTTATAGCTGAAGTTTCTTTGGCTTATATGAAACCTAATTATGCCAACTCGATAATTGAAATCTCTAGTAAGGTCAATAATAGTCATTTTTTAATATTAGAACAGATTATGCCAGATGGTTCTAATAATTCATTTGCTAAGAAAATGTTGTATCATTTTGATCATCTTAGAAGTCCTATTCAATGTGTTCAAAATTATTCAACCAAAGAATTACAATTGGTTAGATTCAAACAATATTACAAATTTGCCGAGATAAAGAATTTATTTGAAAATTGGAAATATTTAATTGATTATGAAATGAAGGAGAAGATTTCTAAAATTGAAGAATTCGATGAATGGGAAGAATTTATTATTTTCTGTCAGCATTATATAATCGTTCATGCTTGTAATATTAACCAGTTGATTTATGATGTTGAAAATGAGGAATCAAAACAAGATACTTTCCCGGTTGATAGCTCATTCAGTTTTATTCATGATGATAGATTTGATAATGAACAATTTGAATTGAAATTTCCGGCAACTAGTGTAATCAACAACAAGATATATATCAATGGTGGGTTGAGACAAACAAGAAACAACGAGACATTGGAAGTTGATCTCGATAATGCATCGGTGGTACAATTAGAGAAGAGCAATGGGATTCCTTCAGCTAGAATGTGTCATACGCTAACGAATATAAACAATGAGCTTGTATTGATTGGAGGTAGATCCAGACCTGGACAGTTTTTTAATGACGTTTACAAACTCAAAGACAAGATGTGGACCCAAATGAATAATTTACCCATTGGTAGATCAAGACATTCATCTGTAGTTATAAATAACCATCAAATTTTGATTTTTGGTGGATTAGCTGAAACAGCAACCAGTGATAAGGAATTGTTTATTCTATATGATGTTACTAGCGATTCATTTACACCATTGGAAATAGCAGGTGTAAATCCTGGAAATTTGAAAAGTTCAAGTATGAATTATGGGAACTCATTCGGTTTAATATTAGGAGGTGTATTAGATGACAACATTCCCCAAGTCAATGATAAGCTTTATAAATTTACCATCGTTAAAGCTACAATTTACATAGAAGAGATTTTTCAAAACAAACTACTTGCCAGGATTGGTGGTAAGTTTAAATTTGTTGGAGGAAACAAAATAATTATCGTTGGAGGTGTTTCTCCATTTCAATTATTCACCAAGACAACTAACATTATGAGTTTAAATTTGGAGAAATTTGAGTTTAAGAGTATTATCATTCCTGAAGACACGTGTGGAAAGGTTGCTCCAATTTTTGTCGGGTTTGAATTGGTTGAAAGTGGAGATAAACAAAGTTTGGTAGTTATAGGCGGAGGTGCTGTATGTTATTCATTTGGTAGTTGCTATAATAGTGTATATAAGTTAGTTAAGAACTAGAAACCAACGACGCTCAAAAGAAATAAAGAGCTGGTAAAAAACGATTCTAGACAAGATATTTCTCAAGTTGATACTTTTTTTGGTTTTTTTTTTTTTTTGTAGAAGCTTGGCTTGATAACAATGATAAAATTGGGCTGGAGTCAAATAATTTTTAATTTTTTTTTTAGAGCAAATAAGAGAGATACGGAAGATTCGGTACAATCGATCTTAAAATTGTTTGAGCCATATCATCATGAACAATAAAGAAAAAAAAAAGTATAATGGTTTGGTCCCTGATTATTTAATTATCGGCGTTGATTATAGTATATTAAGAAAATTTCGGAACAAGGCCAACTCCGGCGGAATCCATTTGATTAATTAATGGTATATTTACGTGATGGTTATGGGACCTTGGTAGGTTTAATTAAATTTGATTGTTTTGTAGTCCATACACAACTTGTTCCAAACAATGCGATACTAAGCTTTTTTTTTTTTTTTTTTTAACCAACGATGCATTATAGTTTGGGGTGCCATATACGCAAGTATACAATAATAAAAAGAAAGAAAGAATACAAGCAAGGCAGTAAATTAAATTTTTACATCAGCTGATGTATCATGGAACAGTGTAATGATTTGCTGAGTTGCGAATGATGTATCTAGAATCGTCTTTAAAGAGGGGGGGGAGTATGACAAGGGGATATGAAGTAGATAACAAAGACCAATTATGCGCGCATTTTTTTTTTTTGATTGTGTAGAAAATGTATGATCGAATGTTGAAATATGGCGTTATTTATCGTAGGAAATATTTCACCGCTGACTATATTGCTGCGCGTTGACTATCTCCCCATGCATTTCCTATTCCTACAATTCCGTTCTTCTTGGCTAGATTGTAATTTATCTTTTTTTTTTTTTTTGGCAAAGGTTATCCGTCTTTATCCGTTGCACACAAGACTAACTTCCGAATTAAGGAAAAATAAGAGGAGTAGCGTATGGCAAAGTAAAAATCATTCTTGGTGGTCTATTGCTTTAACAAATTTTGAAAATCTCACTTGTGGCAACCTTAGTAATATTTGAGATTATCGGACTTTGGTCGTGTGCCAACCAATCTAAGAGACTGGCATCACTTGATTAGAATTACTAAGTCATTATACATTAGTAACGAGAATCATGACCAAATAACCATCACCATTAATATATGCAAATGCTCATGCTTTTCTGTAAGTTTTAACCCCTATTTGACAGGGCCTCGAGATATAGAGATGCCACACGTTTACCACCAAGTGTAATCCCCATCTATCGGAAATTAATTTGAAATTCTTTATAAGTGGGAAAAATAAAAGTCGCGGGATTTTTTTTATTTATTGTTGCATTTAAATACAACTTAAAAACCTGGTTAGTAGGTTACTGAATGGGAGGAGGGGGGTGCATAGTTTTTTTTTCGTTCCCATTTCTATTTTCTGAGTCGGGGCAGATTGTGAAAAATGCTTAGGAAAACGTTCCGTAGTATTAAGTTATATATACGCATAAGCATCGTTTCCTTTCTAATCCCGCCCCCATCTCCCCTAATCTCTCTCCTAATCCTCCCCCCCCCCCAAGGATGGAAATTTTTTCATTCTTTCATTCTTTCATTCTTTCTCTCCTTGAAAAAATTATTAAGAAGTGTTGTTTTTTTATCAGTGGGCAAAGTAAAAGTAGTACAAAACTATAAAAAATCCACTTTTCTTTTCTTTTTCACTTTATTGTCTATTTGTTTCTATTGTATTAATATTGAATATTTATTTAAGGAGTTTTTTTTTTACTCTCACTCACTTCACTCTTAATCCAAACTAATCTCTCTCTGTTTAGAGATAACAAGACAAAACACACTAACACACTAACACACTAACACTCCCCCCAATTATAATATTAACAATACCATCTTCTCTCTCCGGGGACACGCCATCACTTTTACACTTCCACTTCCACTTCCACTTCAACTTCAACTTCAACTTCAACTGTCGGATACAACATATTCCCATCAATCATACCCCTCCAAACATCCACACACACATCACCAGCACTAACATCCAGCACCCAGCACCCAGCACCCAGCACCCAGCACCCAGCACCCAGCACCATCTGTGTTTATTTTAACACGTCCAAGTTAACGGCAATAAATTTGTTACTCCTTAACTCCTTTAATTTTTGTCGTGGGTTTACACACTCAACATACAATTACACAGTAGCATACACTTATACGCATACACGCACACACACACACACACACCATACATACACACCATACATACACACCATATACTACGCAGTACATACACAGAGTACGCACACATTTTTTTACTAATACGCACTGAGCAGAAAAAAAAAAAAAAAAAAAAAACTAAAATACAATATTAAAATAAGAAAAAAAATAATCACAATAATAATATTCAGAATAATATACCCATCCTATTTTTTTTATTTGTTTCTAACTCCTTTTTTTTCATCCCAATCTATCTTATCTTCCCATTCCAACACTACAACACCAACAAAGTCATGGAGACCAATATCAACAACAATCTGCCTACAACCAATGGCGATGTTCCACTATCAATGAAGTTCTTACACAAACCCAGAAGATCAGTGGATTTATACATCAAATCTAATGACCAAACAAAACTAAACAGCAAACTCAACTCACAGCCAATCACCATTGATACCAACATCAATAACAATAACAATAACAACAACAATACCAACACAACAGCATCCCCAACATCATCAGACTACTTCAATATCACATCAGCAACAGCTTCTCCTCCTCCGGAATTGGAGGACTACAAATTGGTGCGCAAAAAATCAGGGGAATTGGTCAAACCTTCATTGAAGAGTCCCACTTACTACTACAAGAAGCGATCAATGTCATTACCTTCTACTCCCACATACAAACAGGTGCATTTTGGTGGCTCCAATGATATCAAATATTTCCACAAGAAAGACAGACCAGCAGCAATTTCCGCATCCAATTCACCTAAATTATTACCGTCGGATAATTCTCCTCCATTTTCTGGCTCATCATCGGATGACGATGATTATGACGACGATGATGATACCCATAAGGGATATTACGATGATGATGACAATGATGAAGACGATTACGCTTGTGAAAGTCAAGATTCTTGTGATGATTCTGAAACATCTGATTGCGAAGGTTTCAATGCTAAAAATAGCAAAGCAACAACCAAATTCCCTAGACCTTTGTTTGATTGGGAATTGAAACTCACCAATTTTGCTCCTTTATCATATCTAAGAAAGATTGAAAGTGGAACTCCAGTATTTTTGGAAAAAATGTTTATTTCAAGTGATAAGAAAAATCTATTGGGCTATATTGCGGTTAAAAATATGGCTTTTGAAAAACATTTAACTGTGCGTTATTCTTTAGATCAATGGTTAACCATCATTGAAATCCCAACCATTTATTTACCAGAAAGACCGGAAGTTTTGAAATTAAATGATTATGATAGATTTATGTTTAAAATTCCTTTAAACAGTTTATTTAATAGCTTAAAGTTTTCCAAAAATAGCTCAACCGATTCTTTAGATAATGGTGATCAAGAAGTTCATGAAAGAACGTATCAAATGTGCATTAAATATGATACCAATAACAATGCATATTGGGATAACAACAGTTTCAAGAATTACGAGATCAAGTTAAAGAGACTCTTACAACATCATCATCACTTCCATCACCATCACCATCACCATCATCATCATACAACTATTGGCGCTCAAATCCAAATGCATGCTAAAAAACCAAGATACTCAAATTCATACCTTAAAAGAGTGGCATCGGATTCTGATATAGAAACAACAATGAAGACTGCCGAAACAGCAGCTGCCACAGAACCTGACCCAACCTCGGCATCAACGTCAACTTCAACAACAACAGAAGCAACTAATAGAGATAATTCCGTTCCTAATAACAACAAGGATATTTTGAATAGTCCTTCGGAAATCAATGATTTTGTCAAGAACAATTACTATTTATCCTCACCTTTATTATCATCGTTACACAAAAACCCGGAGATCAGCGATGAATATTTTACCAATACATCACGCATTGCATCAAAGAATGATACCCAGAATAATAATGGTAGCCAAGCTAAGTATAAAGCCAAGTTTCAACCTCATTTATCGAAATTGGACACCTCGGACTTCAATAGAAATTTCGTGGATGATGATCTGAAACTATCAAAGGCTACTACAACAGAGAAGAAGGATTCAGCTAAGAATACAACTATTGTTAGTTCAGTGGGACCTTCGATTAGTGGATTGACTAATCGCAACAAGTTCCTTAATTCAAAAAGCTACAAGGAGTTATTGGAGAACTATTGTTTCTTCTCATCAGATACACAAGAGATTGATCCAATTGACTCAACAAATAGAAATAATTCCAATAGTAGCACAAGCAGTAGCAATACTAGTTCAGCTGAAGAAAATGAGAAAATTACAAGAAATGGTTCATTTACTGTATCTTCATTCTTGGGTACTTAAAAAAAAATAACAAAAAAGAACATATAAAGGGAGTTTTTTTGAAACAGGTTTCTAAGTATTTGCTTAATAAAAAAAAAAAAAAAAATTCAAGCATTTTGGTCCTCTTAATGTTTTACTCAAGAATAAATAATACGACTTTTTTTTTTATATATTTCCCAATCCTTCTTCTTTGTTCATCATCATCATCATCATTACTATAATTATTGTGCCTTCCTTTTCCGCATTCAATTCAAATTCAAATTCAATTCATTGAAATTCGATTCAATTGGATTCGATTTCTTCCCATACGTTCCGTTAATTTTTAGTTCTAGTTTCGAATTAATAGGAAAAACCCCCGTCAAAAAAAAAAAACAATTTACTAATGAATCTGTATATTTTGCTTCCCTTCTCCCCTTCTTCCCTTCACTCTCATTTTCTTCTATTATTATTATATTTCTTTCATTTATTCCCATGTAGAATATAATTTATTCTTTTTTTTTTATTTTATCTTAGTTTTTTTACTATCTGTCTATTTACATTTATATATCTATATACAATTTTTTAATTTATTTAATTTAATCTAATTATGGGAGTTTTTCTTATTTTTAAAAATTCTTGGATTGTAAAATTTGGAAAACATAGGAGGAAGGGGAGGGGGAGTTAGTTATATTGAGGTGTTATTTATGAATGGTTGTTTAAAATTTTTTTAATTAATTAATTATTGTGTGAGTTATAATTATATATAATTTGAATGTTGTTAGGTTGCAAAGCAAGAGTGGAAAAAATGGAAGCAAAAAAGAGAACAAAAAGAGAGAGAGAACAATTGTCAGACTGGGGGTTGTTAACTATCAAACCTTCTTTTCTTTCTCCAACCCACAAACAAGAAAAAAAAAATAGAACGTTTGATTGAAAAATGTTAATTATCTTTTTAAATGTTAGACGATAAAGAATCAGAATTTTCTTTTTTACTCCGATAACAAAAAAAAGACCAAGCCCCCAAGAAATATGATAATACGTTTTCTAAATAAATAGATAAGCTAAATGAATAAATAATAAGATTATGATTTTTTGAAAAAAAAAAAAAAAAAAAAAAAAAAAAAAAAAAAAAAAAAAAAAAAAAAAAAAAAAAAAAAAAAAAAAAAAAAAAAAAAAAAAAGGTTATCCCTATCAACCCTGATAAAGCTTTTTTTTTTTTTGATTTATAATTTTACAAAAGAAAAAAACCCTATATTAAATGGAGCGATTTTAAAGCTAGTTCTACCTTGTCACTTGTATACACTCAGTTGTTAATTCTTTTTATTAATACTGGTTTTTCTTTTCTTTTTGCAATTCCACAGCTGTATCAGATGTTTCCGCTTTCTTGTCTTACCCTTACTCAGCAACTGTTGTTGTCCCAGTATCGACAGCTGTTGCGATAAGAACTGTATGGACTCGGCAAACGAAAGGTCTTCAAGGTTACTGGATATCTCCAGCTCCAGTGCCAGAACCAATTTCAGCTCCTCACCGTAGTTCCCCTCATTGCTACCTGTCTCCGAATGTACCGTGGTTGGCGAAGTCTCCCTATTGGGTGATGTTGGATAACCTGCGCTGTTCGAAACATTACTAGTTAGTGGCGAGTTAGAACTATCTGATTCGTTCTGCTTGTGTGCGTCTTTTAAACACTGCGCTTGCATATTCCCCTTTGGGACGAGAGTTCCCTCTTGGTCTGTGGGATTCGTATCCTTGAACTTTTTCAAATTATACTCCAAAAATGAACATCGCTGGATTTTGTAGTTTGGGAAATAGATAGCATCCAACCGTTTGTTGTAATCCAAGAACTTGAACTTGTTCCTTAATTTTGGCACAAAGCACACAAAATATTCCCTGTGTGGGATCAATTGCTTCCCATTGTTGTCAACAATCCCGTCCAAGGTCGGAACCAACACTCCAGACCCATTCAGGAATTCGATGGAATTGGTGTCGAATGTTGCACCGTTGGTGACCATGAGAACCCCATCGTTGAATAGCCGGTTGAACACTCTTCTAATCACAACATCATCACCATCGTCGTCAACTAGGTTCATCACCTTTAACGATTCCTCAAAAGATGGAAACTGATGAGTCATGCAAAAGTTCCACAACACTCTAGCACTTTGGAGAATGATCAATTCAGGATCCGTGTTGCCCTTGAATACGCAACTATAACACGCGATGTTCCTGTTCAATGGTTTGTCGTATCCCATAACCACCGGATCCACATCTTCCTTGCACACTTTGCATTTGACCAACTTGGAATCAACAATAACCTGGGTTGGTTCGACAGCAGTTGGCGTGACTTCATCCAAATGCAATGAGTTCAAGGAATCGTCATCAAAAGCATCGTAATCATCAGCAAGCAAATCGAATGGGTCAACGTCAACGCAGTGTTCGCTGTTTCGCTTCTCCACCAACACATTGATTCTGACTCGACGCTCACCCGTATCCAATTCCCCAATATCAAGTCCCTTGCTGTCAGATTCAAGTCGGATCAAGTTTGGTTGCAACCAAGTGGCGTCTTGAAAGAAAGGCGGTTGGTACTCCCAGGGACACGATTCGTTGAATAGCAATCTGATGGTGAACAGTCTCTGCTTTGTAGGTGTGTCCAATGTCTGGGTCAACACAATGAGTCGCTTGACAATGGCATGTATGTTTCTTGTGATTGAGTCTGTGGTGTGTGTTGCTTCCTCGTTGTTGACTGTCACCAGCCGTGTCTTGTAATCTATGCCAAACAAGTAGCTTTCATCGGAATTGAAGTGGGTGGGGTTGGAAGCATGATGTATGTTGAGCAGAATACCACGTAAGTATTTCAAATCAATGGCATGGAAAATGCCCTTTTCGATGTAGTCGATGAAAAGATCAGTCTTTTTGGATGCTCTTCGTTTCAATCTCTTGGTGCAAATGTAGCTTGATTTCAGATCAGGGTTTGCCGTGTCGTAGTATTTAGCATCAACATAGCTTGAGTCACGGAAGAGGTTGCGCAAATATGTGACACAGTATATGGAAGTGCTGATCAACTCATGGATCATGTTCCTTGGTTCAGGTATACTCATTCCTTTACCTTAAAGAATACAACCAACGAAGATTGTTGATTGTAAATATTTTGGTTGTCTGGATAAACCAAATACTAGTAAACATGATGTTGCAAAACGAAAAAAAAAAAATACAAGAAAATGAAAATTATTTATTCTAGTCTATTATATCTATAACAACGAAAAGTCTATTCCTTGAGCCCTACACTTCTTAACTTGATCTACAACTTCAACTAGTCTTGCTTGTTTATCTGGCTTAGATTGACTTCTAACGTATTGAATGTCTTCATTCCAAATAGGACCGATCAATCCTGGTGATCTCAAGCCTTGTTCATCAATTAAACCCTGCAACATTTGGCAGTATTGCGCATCTTTCGGGTAATTGTAATTATGGAAAGATCTACCACTACCATTCGTCTCCAATTCTTGTTTATAACTACTCTCACGTTCTTGTTGCGAAGGCAACTGGTACCTACCACTGTAAACCCTCGCAACTAATGCTGCCTGTGATTCAGCAATTGGCATGGGAAGTACATCTCTGAGTAATGCCATAAACGAGAGAGACGGATCTGCGGTATTGAACACTTGCTTGTACAAATTATGGACTTGTGAACCATCAGTGATAATACCCTCGACTTTCAAAAACGGAATGGAGTAAAGATACCCAGTGCAGAAAATCACGTGGTCTATGTCCGTAATAACGTCTCCGTCAACAGTTTTAATAGATCTATCCTTATAATTGTACTCTTCAACAACACCAACGTATTTGGATGGAATAGGCGTCTGTTTTACTGCTTCCAAATCTCTAACCGAAACAATCACTTCCTTGGCACACACGTCAAGCTGAATTGATATGTCCATTCCACTAGCAAAGTTACCAACAACTAACACACGCTTGTCTTTGTACGATTTTGGATTTTCGTAATATTTGGCATGCGTAATGGTGTTTGGGAGGCTTTTATTCCAAGTAGCTAAACCAGGGACATCTGGGATGTAAGGAACACTGAAATGTCCATTGGCAATAATAACTGCATCATATTCCAAATCGGTCGTTTTATTGGATGCGGTTTCTTCAATTTGTACTTTCCAAATACCGCCAACTTTTTCAACAGATTCAACATTGGTATTCAAATGGATCTTAACGTCATCTTCGGGAATCGTTTCAACGTAACGATCAACGTAATCTAAAACTTCTTCTCTTGGTGGATACTTTCTTGAATTGGGTGGAAATGGAACTCCCTGGTATTCCATAACTCTATGATCGACATTCGTTTCCATAACCTCATAGATAGCTGAAAAGTACTTGTCCTCGGTCGTTGCTTTCTCGGATATAATTTCTTCTGTTAATGGGGAGATACTAGGAACTTGAGGAGTTATTAACAGTTTATTACCTTTGTGGTACCATAAACCCCCTAATCTGTCTCTTCTTTCAAACAAGTCTATTTTGGAAAACTTCACCGGCTCTAAAGCCAAAGCCTTGACGGCAGCCAAACCAGTTGGTCCACCTCCAATAACAGCTATTCTCTGGTATAATGGACGTTGTTTTGTCATTTTTGCAGTAACTCAAAAGGAGAAAGATTAGTGGATCTACGATCCGAGAAAGGGCAAGAAAAATTAGTCCGGTAGTGGAATGCCGTCCACAATTCGTACAAAAAAAAAAGGCAAATTGCGTGAACTCACGATCTGGACGACAAATATACTCCGGTACATTAGTCCAGCCATACATGATTCCTCCGGAACCTATAGTTACAAAGTTTAGAGTGAAGAAACCAAGCGTAAAATCTTCTTCGGACAATTTACAAATCCAAGATATTTCCAAACTAACAAGTTGTCTTAGATGCAGAAAGCTTAAAAAGAAATGTAACAAAAATACCCCGGAATGTCTTAGTTGTGATAGAGCTGGGGAAGAATGTACCTATGTTCCTCGAAAGCAAAGAAAGGGTAGGAGCGAGGGGAAATCAGACTCATCGAGTATTGAAGAACCGGCTGTTTTGCCGCAACAAACATCTCCAGATTTTTCTTTCTTGAATCATCCTCAAATTCCCCAACAACAAGTTCAACTTCAACAGCAACAACAGTTTCAACAACAAAGTTCCACAGATACCAGCAGCAGGTCTACAGTTGGACTCCAACATCAAACACCTTCATTATCACCGCTGGGTAATTTATTTGCACATTTAACTTCAAACACCCCCACCAGCGTTTCAATATCATCATCGAGATCACATACTCCACCAATATTGAATTCCATAGATGCGCGTGCTCCAAATTTCCACTCGTACCCAAAACAAATTTCCAAAGTTTTAATTAGTGCAGTAGGGATTAAGACTAATTCAAATGTGAGTATTATTCCTCCAATAGCAGATAAAGAGTTGTTAACTTCGATAATTGGTGCGTTCTTACAACATAATTACCGTGTCTGTCCCGTTATATACAAGAAAGAATTCTTAGAAAAATTTCAGAAATTATTCAGTGACGATACTGTTGCAGATTTGGACTCTTACAGCGATCCATTTGAGTTGTATATGGTTTTGGCTATTGGAAGTACCGGCTTAGAAAGAACTGGTATTATCAGTAGGGATAAGAGAATTTCTGAATATTTTGTATCTATGGCATTAACCCACATTCACAACAATTTATCGACCAATGACTTGGTGAATGTGAGAAACTTGACCTTGTTAGCGGTTTACTCCTTCTTTAACCCGGCAGAATACACTTCCTGGGAGATCATGGGAAAGGTCACAAGATTGGCTATACATTTGGGGATGAACCACAAAGTACCGGATTTCGATTCTAAAAATTTAACTGCTCGACAGCTAGAAATGAGGTATAGGTTGTTTTGGTCAGTTTATAATCTTGACCGTTTAAGTTCAGTTTCGCTAGGGAGACCAGTTGCTATTCATGACGACGACATCAATGTGCCCTTCCCTCAAGTGTTGGACGATGATGAAAAGGAAGACATTGCTGTCAACAGGTTGATTATTAATTTGAGGAAATTAGAAGGCACGGTGTTGCGAAAGGTTCATTCCGTCAACATTCATAAGAATTTCCCCAATAAAGACAAGCTGCAGGATGAAGTTTGTTTAGAAATCATGACAGAGTTGCGACTGGAAATTGAAACATGGTACGACCAAGCAAAATCTTTGGATAAAGCAAATACTTCATCACGACACTCGGTGTCATTCCATGTACTGATTCCATGGTATGCTGCGAGATACCATCATTTGTTAATCCTATTATATCGTCCTTCCTATTTGAACCCTCGCCCTTCACAAGACAGCATTGATACGTTGGGTAAATCTTGTCTCGAAACCTTGGCGTATACATATAAGTTATACAAGGCAAAATTATTACCTTTGAATTGGACGACGTTGTATCGTTTTTTAATGGTGTGCACAACGATCTTGTATTGCTTGTGTAAATGGGCCATTGATTTAATGGAATCCAAAACTGAGATTTGCTATTGTATAGAGATATTCCAAGCGTTTGGAAGCGATTGGATTGTGGCTAAGAAATGTGCTGAAGTGTTCAAGAAAATTGAGAACAAGTTATTAGAAATTACATTGAGTGATGGTCATGTGAGTGACATGGACAATTTGTCAAAGGAATTATTGGGTGCCAGTTCATCATATCATGAGATCTTGAATGTGCATTCGGTGGATTTGTGTATTGACAGTGAATTTATGTACAATTTCCAACCCGTCTAATTAGTTAGAACTTGATTGAGTATACAATTTATTTATTTATTTATTTATTTATTTATTTATTTATTTATTTATTTGACTAGCAATTAGTACGATCCCATTTTGTGAATCCAAAAAACTGGTTGATAGATTTTGCAACCTGGCTTGTTATTGATACACATGAATATACATAGAGTCTTGAGACGCACCTCAACACATCATAAAGAGAAAAACTCGTCAACCCAAACACATTTGGAATGTAAATTTATATTTCAATTTAGAGGATGATGAACGTTAAATATAAAGTACAATTAACTCCTGTATCAATACCAACACACATTCAAGAAGACTTGCTAGTGTTTGACACAACCGTTGGTCCCGACTCTTCATCCTCGTCAGCATCACCATCACCATCAGTCGTACCCGGATAGATCGATGTGTGGTGAAGACTGGCAACACTTGCATTGGTAGAATCCTGTAGCGTGTATCCTTCGTCCATGGTTATGTTGCTGAACGTAGTCATTGTGGGGGGCAGTCTCTGCTGCTGCTGCTGTTGCTGCTGCTGCTGCTGTAGTTGCTGATGTAGCTGTTGTTGTTGGAGCATGCCAGATAGGATGTGACTCGAGTACGGCGTGGGTCCGTGTCTATGTAATCGTCTGCCTTCTATACCGTCCTTTGTCGCGGTGGTTGATACACAACTGGTGGTAGATGTGCGTGATAATGGTCTAGAAAACGGATCGAGTATGTCTCGTGTTTGAGGACTCCTGGGGTCATTGTCATCGTCGTTCTCTTCGTCATCTTCATTGGTGTACGAATCATTGTCGTCGAAAACGTTCTGGTATTCAGATCCCACTGAAAATACGGACGAGTTTGTGCCGTTCAAGTCGTTGTTTCCTACTCTACCTGCGATTAAGGTCGGCGATATTTTGTTCTCCAATGTCTTCAAGTTCTTTGAGGTTACGCTGTAGTGGCTTTTGGCAGAAGACGTGTCATCGATTTGATCTCGTGCTTGATCTTGTCTAATGGACAAAGGAGTATGTGAAGGATAGGAAAACTCACTGGTGTTGTCGAATTGGGTGTTGTTATTGTTACTACTATTGTTGTAGTTGTTGAATTCATTTAATCCATCACTGGAATCCAAATTCACTATTCCGCTCTTAATTGATCGGATACTTGCATCTGGGTGTGACATTGTGTTGCTATAACTGTAGAGAGAGTTTGAAGAAAACAAAATTACGTTGATGAGTTGATTTTTTTTGTTCTCTACCTTTGGGGGTTGGAATCATGAATGTTGCTTTTTCCAAGGATTAAGCGAAAGTTGGATCACTGCAATTTCTTCTTTCTCGCTTTGTGTCATGCAACTGATAAATATATGGGGGAAACGTACCAGGGGGATTTTTCAACCAAGTTTTTGCTGAGTCATCATCTCTGCAGCTCAATCATTGTACAAACACTGAGATTTGAAATGGGATTCACGATGGCAGGAGAAATCTTATCTACTTGATTAAACCGTGGTTCCTGAACATAGTAACACAAAAGCAGAACATGGTCATGCGAATTGTCCCTGGTTTGATATTGCAACCACAACTTTCTGAAGCGCACACTCCTCAAGGGAAACAACAAACCAATTGTTTTTTTAATCAAGAATGACAATCCTTGATTGCAGGATATTTAATATTTTGTGACCTATTTTAAACAATTGACAGA
>JAJLZW010000205.1:0-16682 GCA_030572435.1 Candida labiduridarum | reverse complement strand
GGGCATGCCACAAGTTACTCAAGATGGTGATACATCTGGTTTCCACGTCGATCAAACTTGGGTACTCGTCGTTGTCAGCCAAGTTCTTGGTCAAGTTATCCTCAATCAATCTCAAGGAGGAGTCACCAACGTATGTGTTGACGAAAGAAGCGAGGTTCAAGGTTGGGTTACCATCAAGCGACAATTCCTGGGAAAGATACGTATACACCAATTCCTCGTTGGCAGATTCGATTGGAATTTCATATTTTGGAATATTTTTTTGAGAAGCATAAGCGTTAATGAATTGTTCTTTCTTCAATTGAACTTGTGGAGTCTTTTTCAAGATTTGAGCTTCTAAAGTTAACGCGTCAATATGTTTACATAAAACCATAATGCAGGCGTAGTAATTGGGTTTGGGGGGAAGAAGGGGAGGATCAGGAAGAAATAAAAAAACCGTAAGGGGGTTTCAAGTTGGAGTATTCATTGTCTATTTATAGTCAATTGATTAATTTGGCTTAGATTTTTATGTGAGTTCCACGTATATGCATAATGAACATGCAAGCTCACACACCTCCATAGTTAGTCGGCACAATAATATTTTTTTCCTTCTGCATATTGTCTAAGTGGTGCAGCAACATTGAACAAACTACAACCACCCATATTGGTAATCCAAGTTATTGAACACTGTTTGCAACACTTAATGTGGTGAGCGAGTATATGATTATTACTGGTTATCAATTGAGGGATATTACTCTCCTTGTATCGGCTATACTTTTATGGATTTAGGGTTATAACTCACATCCCCGGCTCTTAAAGGAACTTGGTAGTCCCGCTTCTTCCTTCGTAGCACAGTTGTTCTGTTAACTTCATCTCAACAAAGTCGATTCGGATTATAGTATTCCAATAACTTCTATTCTGTTAAAAATATAAACAAATTAGGAAGTTTAAGGGTTTGTCGTCTTGTAAAAGTTGGCGACCGTAATACTGTCCTCGTTACTACCGGTTTAAAATCAAAATTCAAAAGATCTTTCGAGAAACCATTTGCAGGATCTACTCTAATGACGTTATCCATACAATGTTAAAGTACCTCGGTTGATTTAAAGAAAGAGAATTTGTTCTAAGAATCTTACCATAATGAAACGCATTGGTGTGATATATACGGCTGGCCACCAAAGGCGACCATTGTTTGTAGATCATGCTACCTCCAGTTGCCCCACAGGATCGTACAGGCAGAATTCATTTGGTATCTATCGTAGTTATGGTGGCAAATTCATCCTAAGTATGCTCGGTCCAACAACCACTGAAGAAAGAAAGAAAGAAAGAATAAAGGTTGGTTTTGTGAGAAAAATCATCTACAATGTAAAAGAAAAAAGTCCTGTATACAATCGTTAATCAATTCTTAAAAAAGGAAGGCCAAAACTATACGGAAACCTATTCGACACTTGGATCGTCAACCAATTCTGGAATATCTGGGATATCGGCATCAGCAGCATCAGCACCGGTGTTGAAGTCTTTTGGAGTCTTACCAGCTTGGATTTGTTCAGCCAATTGTTTCAAAATTTGGAGATTTTCAGCACCAAGTTGGGGTAAGATTTGTGGAATGAGTTGAGTAATTGGTTTTTCAACTGGGTAACCTGTGAAGGAGAAGCAATTGGAAGCTGGAGCACCTTGGACACCAACTCTTGGGAAGTGTAAGACTTTACCGTCTTCTTTGAAGAAGTTGGCTTCTTGGACCCCTTCAATCTTGGTAGCTTTCAATTTACCTAAAGCTTCGATCAATTTGGTATCGTCTTGTTCGGTCTTGACATTCTTCTTGGCTTTGACTCTTGAACCTCCGACTTTCTTAGCGGAGGATTTTTGCAATTTAGCTAACTTTTCTGGGTCGATTGGCATGTTGTATGTGGAGGTGGTGGTACTTGGAAAGTCTTAGTGGTAAAAAAATTTTCTTCCGTGTTGGTGAAAAATTTTGAGCGGTGAAAAAGTTTTCTCTGTAAGTCGAACAGAATCAAAAAAAAATAGAACCAATTTGGGCCCTCTCACACGACAACTGCCCAGTCCTGTATTTAGTGATTTTGCGTTCAAACCAATTCTGGCTATCTTTGCGATAGCTCAAAAAACAGAGGTTGCTTGTGATCCACAGTTTCCCGCTATAGCTCATATCACTTAATAACACTGCCAACCTGTAATGAGAGTCTTCCACAACTGTGTCAAATACATTAACAACTACTTGCCCCTTACTAACCACTGGTTAATCTTGGCTGCGTCCATCCCAGTGGCATTATCAACGGGCACGTTGTTTGTCTATTCTGTCTATGGAACGCAACTTGCACAGAAATGTCAATTAGAAGCTGCCGAGGCAGCAAATTTAAACATCAGTGCCACTATTGGTAACTCCCTTGGTGGGATTGTTTCAGGTTTTCTAACTGATACGTATGGAACTCAGTTACCAATTTTGATTAGTTGCTTTGCGCTTTTGTTTGGGTATAAATGGATCTACTGGCAATATGAGTTGGGTCCTGATTCTCAAAATTGGCAACTATTGGCTGCAATGTTCCTTATTGGTATTGGTTCAGTGTCTGGATACTTCAGTGCCATAAAGGCAGTCACTGTTAATTTTCCAAATTTGAAAGCCACAGCTCAAAGTATCACCGTTTCTTCATTTGCCATTTCTTCGTTGCTCTTCCTGTTCATTTCCACTAAATTTTTTGATAACAACGTTGGTGGGTTTCTTGAATTCATGGCATATGTGTGTGGATTGTTGGTATTTATTGGTTTCATTTTCATTAGGGTCGATGGTCATATCGAGCAAGAAAACCTTGATTGCCATTTAGATAATTCCCTTGAAAATGGCGGAACGGATACACCAACTGAGTCTACCTCTTTACTAGCAGATATGATCAAGGATGATCGAAACCATATTGATCACTTGAAAACAATGGACTTGAAGGACACTTTATCGCATAAGATATTTTGGTTTCATTATCTTATTTTAGCAATTGTTCAAGGTTTGGGACAAATGTATATCTATACCATTGGATTTATTGTTTGGGCAATTCATTATTACTATAAAAATGAGGTGCAAGATACAACAACTCCGTCTTTGCAATCTTTACAGGCTCTCCATGTGTCCATTATTGCTGTTGCTTCATTTCTTGGAAGATTGAGCTCGGGGCCCACTTCAGATTTCCTTGTTCACAAATTGGATAGCCAAAGACACTGGGTATTGATTTTGGGAATGAGTTTGATGCTTTTGGGACATGCCATGAATGTCATTGATATTTCATCTATGTCCGTAAATATTCACAGTGCAAACATTTATTTACTGATCATTTCAGTTATCATTGGATACTCATATGGTTTGAGTTTCACCAGTTATCCAGCTATCGTGTCTGACATTTTCAATATGAGAAATTACTCATTGATCTGGGGAATCACATGCTCAGCTGCTACTATTGGATTAACTATCATGACTAAGGTATTTGGTTACGTTTACGATAGAAATTCAACCACTTGGGATAACCAATTGAAGGACTATGTTTGTGCTAAAGGGTCTGGGTGCTATAATGAAACCTTTGAAATTACATCCGGGTTATGTGTTTTTGTTATAATTCTTATTTTGGGCTATATTTATCATAGAAGTAAGTTATAGACTTTTGTATATATGTTTTAAACAATAGACAACGCATTTATTTAGAGATCGATCTAGATCGGGTATTCGCTCACGCGTATCATAAGCCAGATAATTGACAGACGAAAAAAAAAAAAAAAGAAAAACTAACAAAGGACAACCAAACAGTATGTCAACAAATCGTTCTCACAATCGCATAGAAAAATTATTGTCGACAGAAACTGAAAAAAAAGACACACCTTGCAGCTTCACATACCCCACATCATCCTATGACGTTTATTAATCTTTCATCCATAACAACGTATATCCAGAGTAATCAGTTTCAGAGCTATTTACCGGATTGGGAAGTAAGTGGTTTAGTCTTGTTATTTTTCTTCCTAGTAGCTGAAAATGCCCCACCATTTCAGCGACAATTTTCCCTAGATGACTTGACAATTTCCCATCCATTTGCAACAGTTGAACGTGTAACTGGCGTGGAGTGCATATTGTTGTCATCTTTGATACCATTGTTCACGATAATAATTGTGTTATTAGTTAAATACAAAAATGGGGTATTGACTTCGCAACACCAAGCATTGCATCTTTTACAAGTCAGTGTGTTAGGATTGATTATTTCATTAGGTTTGAATGGAGTTCTTACAGATATTCTCAAAGTATGGATCGCAAGACCAAGGCCCGATTTTTTGGAACGTTGTGGACCTGCCGCTGGCACCCCTTTGAATAAGTTGGTTGATGTCAGTGTATGTACAGCACCTTTGGGCCAAGCTGTTCTTGTGGATGGAATGAGATCTACACCATCAGGTCACTCTTCTATTAGTTTCAGTGGGTTGTTGTATTTGTCATTATGGTTGATAGGTCAATTTAAATTGTTTCATACCAGAAGTTCACGACAACACATATATAAATACTTGTTGGTTTTTTCGCCGTTATTGTTGGCAACCTATGTTGCTTTGAGTAGGACCCAAGATTATAGACATCATTTCAGTGACATCGTTATGGGTAGTTTGATAGGTATAGCTTTTGCATGGGGCTCCTATCATCATTATTTCAACGATCTTGTTTCAGAAGAGTGTGAAAAGCCAGCACTGGATGAAAGTGTCGGGGAACTGTTGTTGCCTCGCTAAAGTTTTCTATACAATAATCTAACGAAGTACTAAATTAGATGTATAATATAAAAAGAACATTCTGAAACAGAAATACCAAGAGAAATTCTTGTACTATATGAAACAGTCTTCGCACCAGATAAATTATGAGCGCGGGCAATAAGTTGCAAAAAACAAACTTCGTAATAGTAGAGGTTACAATTGTGAAACAAATTTATGTCAACATTGTACCCAATTCCAGGTACAAGTACTGTTCTTTCAGGGTTTATAAAGAAGACAAAAGTATGTTTGACAATAAGTTTGAAATTTCTTTCATTTTATGCTCTTTTTTATTGTTTACCATTCAACGTTCAGCCATGCCAATCTTCAAGAAAAGAGACGATGGAGACAGCACCATCTATTTGACACTCACATCTACGTCAACAATGAATAGTAATGCATTACAGCAAACCAGGGATGGTGCATATACAACATGGGTCCAACAAACTAGTGTCCAGACAATAGTTATGTCTACACCTGTCACAAGAACGAGTGCCGTAGCAACTCAATCAGCACCAACATCTTTGGCAATTACTTCAGCATCAAGTTCACCAACAGTTAGAACGGTATATATTACCCCATCAGTAACAACACAATCATCTTTTTCCACAACTACATCCCCTTCACAAACTACATCGAACCTGGAAACCGCTGCATCCACCACAGCTTCAGCTAGAAGAATTGGATCTACCACAGACATCCCATCCCTGTCCACATTTAATGATATTTCATCATCCAATTCAAGCAATAGATCAACTCAGATTGGGTTAGCTGTGGGGATTCCAATTACCATTTTTTCTATATTTTTCATTGTTTTAGGAGTGTGGTATTTCATCCGTTCACGTAAAAACAAGAACAAAGACAAAGAATTCTCATACAATGACTCCTACTACAAATCAAGAAATAGTGATGAAACCATCACACATGAAAAGCCTTATCCGGTTGTGTTTTCACCAGGAGCATATTTGAATCAAGAGAAACCACCGCAACAACAACAATATCCGGAACGCAAAAGTGGATTTTCCAACCGATTAAGCAAGATATTTCCTGTTAGAAATACCGAACAAGAACAACCACAAACACAAGAAAATTCTAGTCAGTCAAATTTTATGAAAAGAATGAGTATGATGACTCCCGTGTTTTTAAAGAAATTTAATCTAGGTAGGATCGAAGAGGACAAAGAGGACGCCATCAAACCACAAGTGTTAACCATCGATGATGACCACAAGAATCACATTCCTAAAGTGAAGAATAAATTGAATTTGCCAAACCCAATCAATATTGGGGAGAGTGGGTTGGATCCTGTTAGAGGTGGGATTAGTCCTTCACAGAGCTTATATACAGTAATTCGATCCTACACCAAGAACTTAGGTGATGAATTAGACATAGAAGTTGGTGACAAGGTTGTTATTTTGGAGAAACATTCTGATGGATGGTGTAAAGTAAGGCTAGTCCGTATGGGTAAAGAGTATTATGCACATCAAAACACCCAAGAAATAGGATTGGTCCCAAGGATGTGTTTACAAAAAATTTGATCAAGTTAGTTTTCGTTATAGGATGTCACAACAAAATGAAATATGAAATTTATTAACGTATATGTTATCTAAATATACTCTATCAATGTTGGAACAAACATCCCACAGATTAAACCAACTAGTTTCTCTGGTATCGTGTGGAAGAATATTGATGTTGTAAGGAACAGAATAAACCAGATACCCAAAAGCACCACTGCACTAATTTCCGCAATAAGTCTGATGGTTCTATACTTGTATGAAATCGCAGTCAGATTACTTTCAACGGGTGCGTACGGACTACCAATTTCTAGATCGTCAATGTGATTGGATAAGTAACCCGTGATCCAAGAAACACGATTAGTGAGCAAATACCAAACCAATAAGCTACTCGATATCAAAAACGTATAATGACTAGAGCTATCAAAGGGATCAGTCCATTCACCACCTTGGTTCTTACACTCATACTCTCTATTTATGCCAGGTATGGAACAAGTAGCACCAGCAATTACGCTGATTCTTTCAAATATAGGAGATCCGAAAAACCATTCTAAAAGGATCAATATCCAGAGGGTGTTAACTAAGAATATCTTGGTATATCTAGTGAGAATTATCTTGTCACGATTCGGGAAATATCCTAGTGTGATTGTCAAAAGCCAATATATTGCACTAAACCAGATGTAACCATGGTTACTTACAATATACAGCTCTATAAATTCAACGGGAAATGTGTGAGAAATAAATCCATTGTACTGCTTGAGTAGCAACGTTAGTGGAATTGAACATATGTATACCAGGGGGTAAACCAAGTATGCTAAATTGTAAGGTGTCAACTTGAATCTGAAATTCATATCCGGGGCAGAAAGCAATTAAGGGTCGTCAATAAACCACACGTCATATTGAGTGTGTGTGCTTTGGAAAAAGCAATTGTGAGGACGGAAAAACAGGAGAGACAGAGAGACAGCAAAGAAAAAAAAATAAATAGAACACAAATACGAGATCACGTGCAGTAACCTCATCTTTCATTAATTATTGTACTTTTGACCAGGGGTTGCTTAGGTGAAATTGATTTAGTGGTACTTTTGCTACTTTAGTAATTAAATTTTATCACAAATATACTATATTTTCTCTTCAACTCATCCTTAAAACATAATCAATATGTTATCCAACTCAACTAGAAACATAATAAAACATCTGTTAATACTACATTCTTCACCACTGAAATTTTTTTTCCCATTTGCGGCAAAATGTCTCACTACATCTACAAAATTGCACAAACCACTACAACGACGGGTGGTTGAAGGCTCTGGTTCAAACCCCGCTTTGAGATTCCCATGTTTGGACAAACTAGAACGTAAAACTGAGGAGTTATCAAAGGGGAACTTGAACCCCGTATCCACCTCACTAGAATCAGGTCCTGAACCTAGTTATGGTAATGTGAAAACAGGATTTCATTTGTATAAATCCAAAAAGCCAATCTTTTTGGACTATGGAGGGCATTTACCGGAATATGAAATCGCCTATGAAACATGGGGGAAATTAAATAAAGACAAATCTAATTTGATTTTGATTCATACCGGTTTATCCGCATCGCTGCATGCTAAATCACAACCTGAAAATACCAAGAACGGGTGGTGGGAGAATTTCATCGGACTGGGGAAGTACATTGATACTGATAAATACTTTGTCGTTTGTACCAACGTATTAGGTGGATGTTACGGTTCTACTGGTCCATCATCTATCGATCCTGCAAATGACGAACACTACGCTACCAGATTCCCAATACTCGGTGTCAATGACATGGTTCGGGCCCAACGTGAATTGGTCAGGGACGAATTTGGAGTTAAGAAAATCCATGCAGCTGTGGGAGCCTCGATGGGAGGTATGCAAAGTTTGGCATACGGTTGGGAATTTCCCGATGAAGTTGAAAAGATTATCTCCATCAGTGGATGTGCCAGATCCCATCCATATTCCATTGCATTAAGACACACGCAAAGACAAGTACTCATGAGTGATCCTAATTGGAATCGAGGGTTTTATTATGGAAAAATCCCACCACATGTCGGGATGAAATTGGCAAGGGAGATCGCGACGGTTACTTATAGATCCGGACCAGAGTGGGAATATAGATTTGGTAGACAAAGGGCAGATGAAAGCAGACCACCGGCGTTGTGTCCTGATTTTTTGGTTGAAACGTATTTGGATCATGCAGGAGAGAAATTCTGTCTTGAATACGATGCAAATTCCTGGCTCTATGTGTCAAAGGCCATGGATTTGTTTGATTTGGGATATAAGAATAGAAGCAAGGCGCTCGAGGCAAGATCAAATGCGGAGTTGTTGTATAATGGGACGCTATCCGACGAAGTTGCAAAACTTACCATACCTGCCGTTCCATACGAAGAGAAATCCACGAAAGCTGTAACTACAGTCGAAGAAGGATTGTTTGATTTGAGAAAAGGTATGACACGGTTGGCTAACAAGGATGTATTGGTTATTGGAGTAGAATCAGATATATTATTCCCAGTGTGGCAACAACGTGAAATTGCAGACGTGCTAATGGAAAATAATACCACTGGTAAAGTGGAATATTTCGAATTAGGAACTGATATCTCGAATTATGGACATGATACATTCCTATTAAGCTTGAGTGATATCGGTAGACCAGTCAAGATGTTCCTAGAGTAACAGAAAAGCCCGACTTGAAGTATATTTAATACGTTTTTATATACAACTAGCACTCCTCTCCAAAAATAAAATCAAAACAAAAAGCTTATAGGAAGGAAATATTACTCGGTATATATATTTATATCTAATACACAATGGATCCGTGGTGTGGATCCAATTCGTAGCCCAATTTTCTACTAATTGTATAGATATGTTCTCTGATATTTCCAACAACCACTTTTGCTAACCCGTTATTTTTCTTCTTGTTATCTTGCTTGTCCATATGATGTGGCAACAAGTTGTCATGTGCACTCAAACTCACAAATAAGGCAAACGGCACAAACCAAACCAATAATCCGAAGAACGAACATATTTCGACAAAACTAGGGATACGTGGAGGAACATATTCTGGCTTCAATCTGACTTCCAATGGTGGGATATAAGGATTGTTAAAATGATGGAACCATAAAAAGTGGTTGCTAATAACAAGCACACACGATCCCAAGAAAAGTGGTGAGCTTAATTCCACATATGGGAACTTGTTCAAGTTTTGTAAATAAACATAGTAGGAAAATATCGAAAACAATGTCAATTTGATTGGGAACTTGTCGAATATCACCAATAATATGTATGTAACTATTATGGAATATATTAATTTCTTGAGGAATCTTTTGGTTGGTTCGGTATGTTCTTCCACTAATTCGGATATATAGTACAATCCGGATGCAATTGAAAGCACCAACAATAGGAATCCTAATATGACTCCAGCAATAGATAGTAATTGGAGAAACATGGGTATGTAATTGAATTAGTGGTTTGTTCTATAAATTTCTGGAATAAATAAAAATAATCGTAGGTATGGAAAAATAAAGTTAACAGGGTAAAGAATAAGCAAAAAAAAAATTTTTTTCCCCTAGTTCGTTCCTTTTGCGCTTGTGCTGAACAAGTTGATCCTTCGTGATATCCCTGCCAGGCACGCGTTGAGCTATAACAATCCTTTCATTCCGTTAAATACTAACTAAATTACACTATACAAATGATGAAGAAATCTATCTGAACAAAATAAATATAGAAGTATATAAGTATATAAATACGATAAGCACGATAAATAGAATAAAAAAATATAAAACAAACAAACAATGCACACAGTATATTCAATCATAAATTTCCATTGGAGGAAGTCTATCCGTATTGTAGAACCAATTGTTGTTTCTCAACTCAGTTTCTAACCATTCGGTAGGGAAATAAACCAAATTACCTTGTACTGCAGTCAACAACCTCTCGGCAGACGTTTTGTCATAGATTGCCTCCGCACTTTGGATCTTTCTTCTGGCTGTGTATCCACTTCTTGCGCGTCTGGCTCTAGAAGCCTGTCTTGATCTCGTCTTAGTTCTGGTGTGTTTTTCATTTGGAGAACCAGAATATTCTGAGCTATCGTCACCAGTTCCCAGCTTTTCAGGTGGTTGGAACTCCTCAACTTCATCTTCTTCGGCAATACCATGAGGTTCATGAGAAGGTTCAGTCAAATGTTTTGGCACTTCTGATTTCTTGTCTGAGTTGTCATGAGCACCGGTGAAGCTACTCACTCTACGACCAAGTTTGGCACGTAAATTATTGTCTGGTTCTGCAATAGGTTGCTGACTCTTGTCTGGAGGTGCTTTTCCTAGCAAACCATATTCATCATTGGTTGCCGAGCCATCTGGAACCGGTCTGGTGTTGTTAGCTAAGCGGATATCTGGTTCGACTTTCTCGCTATCTTTGAAATCAACATAGTCTGCACTCAGGTGACCAACATCAGCCTCGGCGTCTTGAGCTTTCATAAATTGGCTCTGCAACTCGGTTTGAGTGGTGTAATCCGACCATCTTGAAACATAGTCATCCGGTTGACAATGGAAAACCATTCTGTAAAGTTCCGTATTTCTAGACGCAATTTCATTCCAACGGAGTTCGTAAAAGTCTGGATGAACTGGATCGTCAAATTCGTATGGATCAATAAAGTTGGAGAAACTTGAATCCGTCGAAGACATGTTATTGATGATATCTCTTGCAACTGTTTCACTAAGTTTGACAGTTTGAGTTTCCTTGTTGGATGTATAATTAGTTTCAATGCCGTCAGCTGAAGGTAAAATGACGCCTTTTGATCCTTGGTTCTGATCAATGGTAACTCCATTTGCTGGAATACCATTCTTACACAACAAAGGCAAGCCCAACTTAATACGTTTTTGATCTTCTTCTTCATTTAGACTCTTCTCTCTTGCTGCAACTCTTTGCAAATAGGAAATCTTTTTAAGCAATAACCATCTTTCTTTGTTTCTCTCGACAATAGTTTTTGCCGTTGCAGCATCTACTTTACCTGTCAAATGGAGATCATCAGCCTCCAAAAATTCTAAAACGTCGTTAAAATCAGGTAAAAATGTAGACGTAGGATTTTGTTCCATATAGACTAAGGACAAGTCTTTCAAAAACTTTACACTGCTCATTCGGGCACGTTGTGCAAGTTTTGATCTATACTTATCTGGACCATCTCCGTACACATCCTTCTTGTGTGCCTCGTTATTTTGAACTCTATTGTCATAGGAGTGTTTCTTACTATCACGAATACCTTTATTTGCCTCAAATGGGCCAGTACGATTATTAAATGAAATTGGTAAAAACAAAGGTGGAGGGAACTCCGACTCTTCTTCTTCAAAATTCACATCTGCTATTTCAGCATCAAATTTTGTGACATGAATAAAATTCTTCCATCTTCTCGTCCCTGTAGGTTGATTCAATATGTCTCGCGATGCAATCTCCACCATTGCAGACAAGTAGGCATCTTCCGGATTACTAAATTTAGTAGTGGCATATTTGAGACCTTCCTCAGATTTGGCAAAGTTTTCAAATCTCTTGAATCTTCTTTCGACGACGTCCAATATATCGATATTGACCCCCAAATGTTCTCTCATCAAACGCACTCTTAATGTGTGAGCAAACCTTCCTGCCAAATATGGTTTACCATTCATGGTCGTTTTGACCATATCTGTGTCTCGAACAACAGCAGCAACTTCGGAGTCTCGAAGACCACGCATCGATCTTTCATTAATGTTTGCACTTCCAATAATTGCTACACGGTCATCAGCTACCATTGCTTTGGCGTGAATGTATAGTTGTTCCGTAACCAAAGTTCTGTTGGATCCGATTCTTCCCCATTTCCTCAATGAGAAAAACTGGATATATTGGTCAGGATCAATGCCCTTCATTCTCAATTTCGCAAAGATGGAAGATTCGCCTCGTGATATAGACATAAACTGACATTGCATGATAACACGAACTGAAGAACCTTCAGCTTCATCAACTTGGGCCTCGAAACCTGGCATCAACGGTATAACGATGATTGCTTTCCAATTCGTGCCTTCTCGATGCGCACGAATAATTCTATCCACCAATGCATCACCAATTCTGTTTTTGACTTCCGTACCATCAATAAAGCAGGAAGTGATAAAAAATTGATTCTCGATGTAAACAAAATGTTCCGAGGACTCGATTAATCTAAGATAAGCATTTTGTATACTTTGCTCATGTTGTTGCAAACCAAGTGACCAATTGCCTGATGACCTTAAAAGTTGTACCTCACAAGTACCATCTAACCCATGAGCAATTGCTTCATCTGGTGACAAGTCTGGCGGAGGCAATAAAAGTGGTGTGAGTCTACTTGGTCGCTTTTGTCTAATCAAATAGTTCCATCTTTGAACAAAGTGTCTTGCCAAATCACGAGCAGTTTGACCACAGGTGAACATATGAATATCATGCCAAGGCATTCTAGGGACTTCGTTTCTGTTGTACATGGATTCATATGGCTTTTCCAATTCAAAGAAATCTTTGACTCTTGGATTTGAGTAGTCCTTCCCTGGGAAAACCTGGAAGTCGGTGATGTTCTCCGCAGTTAATCTATCATCAGGATGGAAGCTGTCAAAATCAACACCAGAATCATCCGTCAAAACATGGTCTGGTGTGTCATAACGACCGTAACACAAGTCGATACCACCCACGAATGCATACGTGTGGTCAACAATACACAATTTCTCATGATGAGCCCAGAAATATGTATTTTGGAGCAATTGATTTGGTGATCTAATAACATGAATATTCTCTTCATTAAGGGATAATATTGAATGTTTCGTATACAACGAATCAGTAGCAACCGTGGTACCAACATTACGGTAAATAACAACAAATATCTTGACACCTTCGTTGGCCTTTCTCTGTAATAATCTATCAAGTCTATACTGCTGGTTCCCATTAGCAGGTCTTCTCAAATACAATTCAGGAGATAACCACCAATCATGGATCATGATAGTGTCTTTGGCCATTTCTATTGCTGAAGATACGGCCCAGAAATGGTCACGGGCATCAACAAACCACTGAGCAAATACGTTTTGTCTGACAGGAGCAAACGAACCAAACCTGTGATTCTCGGACCATTCAGTACGACTTTGCATTGTTCTAAGGGAATCGACCCATAATCTATGTTCTCTTGGAGATTTTGGCTGAATAATCAACTTTCTTTCTCTATTTTCCAAAGTGATCTTCAAATGAGGGAAAAATTTGTGCTCACCAGCAAGGATTTTTCTTTGGGAGATCGAAGAAGTATCAAGAATGGACTCGTCATCATCTTTAACCGAAGTTTCGGAAATTTTGCTATGAATCTTGAAAGAGCCATCGACCAAAAATACATCCAACGGGGAAGTCGAGTTGATATCTGCCACATATGTAATGTAACTGTTTCTGACAAGCATCCATTTTTCCGATCTTCTTTCAATAATGCCCTTCAAGTCGTTGGCTTTGAAGTGTCCAACCCTCCAACCTTGGGAACTAGCCGTACCGCTGATATGCACAGGACCCTGTTTACCCGTGTATCCTGTCTCGTAACTTAGCAAGGATGAAAATGGCGATATTTCAAAGAAAATGAAAAGAAGATTTGATTGGGGTTTCAACGAAGTTGCTTCAATTAATTCGTTCAAATAATTGTCAACATCTTTTGTATATTGGGCAAGCTTCATTCTTCTCACTTCTAATGACTCGTGATGTCTTTCAAGGGATCCAATGGATGTAATACTACCAAGTCTCAGTCTGACTCTCGATAAGCCTGACGTCACTGGAGAAATCGAATGGTGGTCTTCATGATCAGCTACTGTTGGTGATGTTGGTTCCTCTTGTTCCTGGTGTTGCTCGTCATTTTTGCCTTGAACAATAGTCTTGAATTTCTTAGATTTTCTGTTGTCGGATTTTCTAATTGGTGGAACCGGGAATTTTGGTAACGGCTGGGTTTTATTACCGACTACTCTACCAACAAGTCTTGCCTTTTCAAACTTATATGCCAAATAAGCCAAATCTGTAGAATTTCTTTGAATGCTCCATTTCATTCTTTGCGCATCGATACCATACTCCAAGTCAAAACGGAATCTTCTATTCTTTGTCGTTTCTCTAATAGTTATATCGGTGACTTTAAAACCAAGCAATGATAACAAAAGTGGTGCCCTGGAGATACCGTGTTCATCTTCCAACAAGCAAGAAGCCATCAAGTTTATCGCCGGACCACCCGCCGTCATCCCAGCCAACAATCTTTCTGCTCGTTCAATTGCCGCACTTTCAGATTCATCATGTACATCCGGTGGAAAGAGATTTTGCCTCTTGTCCTTTCCCTTTTTACGGGTACGAAGTAAGTGCTTGAGTTTGTGATGTTTGGGTTTGTCATTCTTGGGGCTTGAAATATCTTGGAGATTGCCATTTTCTGCAATTGGCAATGTTGGAGCTTGCACGGTTGATAGAGATCTCCCCTTTAACATCAGTGGAAGGAAGCTGCTGAATGTTTGCGCATGATTGAACATTGAACCTCTAGGCGCCGGGATTTCTCCGTCAACTTTATCTGCCTCGTCATCTTCCACAGGCTCAATTCTGTTCCCATCAATATCATTACTTGGAACAAAACTTGGATTAAAATTTGAAAATGAATTAGATCGACGTTGTTGTAGCTTGTTGTTATTATGATGATGGAAGTGATGATTATAATCATATCGAGATTGTCGTTGGTCGTCAAGAAAAGAGAATTCTAACGAATTTGGCATGACTCTCTGTGATTCATCTGTCGGCGAACTTGGCGAGGGGGAACGTTCGTAGCTCTTAGGCAAAATAGGACCCTTTCCGACAGACTTGAAAATTTTATCGACCGGTTGTTGTCGTAACGGCTTGCCCGTATGTGAATCTCCATTTTCGTCATTGGCTTCAGAGTGCTTCACTTTTATTCTTGTGACGTTGTCATTATCAATTCCGATATCTGAATCCGTTTGATTCGGTAACACCGAAGTGGGTCCTTCAGCTGTCGGCAGCATTTTCTTATTTTTGTTTTGTTTGTTGTTGTCGCTTGTTTATGGCAACGTGTTATACAACCCTGTAGTCAATATGCAAATAAATAAACGGTGAAGTGTGTATCTTCAAATGAACAATTAATTGAAAAGGAGTATATGAACACGTAAATAAATTCTCTCTACGCTGATGATTGACAACTAGATTACTTTACTAGAAACTGAAATTGCAAGTAGAAGATTAGAAGAACTGAAAGAAACAATGTTATTTAAAAAAAAAAAAACCGAGCACGAAAACCTGTGGTAAATATTTTGTTTCGTAGCCTCGCAAAGAATTATACAGAAAAGGTGTCAATACAGATGTAGAAGAGCAATTGTTCTCTGTTGTCATTCCAAGAGAAAAAAAAAGGTTTACAACCAGTGCAAAAGAAATTCTACTGCAATACGATATTCCGATATTGATTACTATAACGATTCCTCTGTTTTGTATTTCTTGGTAGCACTGCTATATACATATTGGTTTACAAACCAATGACTAAATAATAAAATGAAACAAACTATCTCCGTTGGTTGTACTATCACAAAAGCTCGGTATACAAACTAACCTTATCGCCTAGCCACAAAGCATTCTGGGTATGATCAACGAGATCGTTCCCCGTGCGAGGATGTATCAACACTGACAATGGCCCGTGGTTGAGCTGGAAGTAGGGCACGATAGTTTTGAAAATCTCTGGGTCTTTAAAATCCAACTCCCACATTCTCACTGGATGGGGGCCGATTGGCTTGTCCCAGAACTTATATACTCTTATATCACCGACTTCAATCTCCTTGGCAAAGTCCTTCAAAACGTTCTCTCTCAATTGGTAGGCAAACTTCACCTCTTCTTCGGTGTCGAAATAAGTATGGATGTCATACGACCTGATTCCTCCATAAAATGGCGTAGTAGTAGTAGTAGTAGTAGTAGTAGATTGTTCGTGTTCTGGTTGTGGCATCTTTTTACAAAGTTAAACAAAATTATTAACAAATTAGTAATGGTTCTGATTATTCTGCTCCGTTTTGTGTGTGCGAGAAACGAGGCGAACCGCAACGATATTTATAGCCAACCACTGAGTAGTGTTGGGGGTTAGTTGGGGAACCCTACCGCTATGTAACCTGCAGTACGGCAAGACAAGAAATCTATCTACGCACCAAAAAAAAAACAAAGAATCCTGCGAACTAATACAGTCTTTGTCCTTTTTTTTCAAACCAATGGCCAAAAAATTTCATACTTGTGCGACAAAATTATTAAAACCAAGGAGACAAAAAATTTTAAACCAAGAACGACAAAATTATTTAAACCAGAGAAGAATATTTTTCTACCACGTGACCGAAATGTTTTATACCAAGGCGGACATACATATTCCAACCAATGAGTGAC
>JAJLZW010000204.1:0-16852 GCA_030572435.1 Candida labiduridarum | reverse complement strand
ACCAATTCTGACAACTCTATCGAATACCCAAACACCAATGGATGCCCACATAAAGTCACCATAACCCATATAGTCAAGATGATAAAATGCTCCGACAACAAAAAAAGTGGCTAAAACAATATGGATCAAAAAGAAAACTTCGTACCATCTTCTTCTGAAGAACAACATAGCTTGAAATAAAATGAACCCACCACAAATACAAGAAACAGTACCCCAAATCATAAACTCCCTCTTCATACGGTTGGCGTATTTACCGGTAGCCTTATCGGAAACACTAAATGCAATAGCATGAACAATAACCAATAATACAGAAATACGAGAAATCCATCTATGATACATGATAAACGTGGAATAGTCCCAGCCAGTTAACCATTGTAAAAAGTTGTTACGACCGCCGAATAATATCAACAATGGAATCAAGTAAGAAACAGTGATACCGGTTCTATCAGCAATGTAATGACCCAATGCTGCTGCGTTGGAGGAGTACTGTGGATTGTCTTTAACGATATGAATGTGCAAAGCGTTCAAAAATCCAGTTAGTAACACAAACACAATAATAATACCAGTTTCAATTCTGCTTGGAATTAAGCCATCGAAGAACCCACCAAATCCTAAACTAAATTCTTGAGACTTCTTTTTCTTGAAAGTAGCTGGCAAGAATAAATTCTTTCTGAAGAAATTGACAACTTTTCCAGTGATTTTGGAACTGAGTTTGGGGAACATCTTGGTGAATAGATTAACAACAGTGGTAATGGCAATCACACCAGCCCAATAACCCAACATTATAGCACCATAATCCAATGAACGATTGAAATTGTTGTAATACATCGCATATCCTCTTCTGAATGGAACAAAAGCTTCTCCATATTTAATACGTAAAGGAACTGTAGAAATGGTAACGCTGGTGCTAGAAGTAGAAGTGGTCTTGGATTTCTTAGCCTTTTGGGCATACTCGGTACCATTTGCAGCAAACTCTTCTTGGATAGCGGCATATTTAGCAAAAAACTTTTCTTCTGTCAGATTACAGGCCTTATTGAAAGAAGCAATAATATTAGAATCGTTCTTATAACCTGTAACAAAACAATCGGAGATAGTACCGAAACCAGCATCATGATGACAGTAGCATTGCATGTTGTAGGAGCCCTTTTTCGAGGTTGCTTTACAAACAGTACCATATTTACCAATGAATGATGTACATGCTGTCATTACAATATCATATTGAGTGTATGTCTTTGGCCCCGAACCCGAAGCTTCAATTACCACAAATGCGAATAATAGCGGAAGGAAATTTAACACTCTCATAAGGAAATTTATATTCGTATTGGTTTAGCCAAGGAAAGCTGAGAAGCTGCAAAACAAAAAAAAAACAAGCAATAACTCAAGAGAAATTGAAGGTGTTTAAATATTTTCCGACGGGTGCCTCTTTAAGGGAAGAGTCAGACTGTGTACATCCTTGTGATTTTCGGATCATTTTTTGCAAGGCTACGATTGGGTTAATCTATTTCATCAGTTGACGATTTATTGCTACTTTTGCGTAATACTTTTCTGGACAATGGTGATATTGTTGGTTCAGATACTTTCACAGCATTGGTATTTTTTTTTTTACTTGGCAGGCAGGATGAATTTAATTTACTAAAGCCACTTTGTAATTGAAACGTCTTCTTTTAGTGATAAGGGGAAAGAAAGGCACCGACTTGGAAGACAAGAATTAGTATAAAGAAATCGTGTCAAGTGCTTTAACCCATTCAAGTTTGCAACCGTTGGTTTTGATTATGGTTCATTGTATCTAAAAAAGATGATTATCATTCCTTTATTTTTTCCTTCCCTGAATTCTATCATTTTCCGTTCTTTGTTGCCCGTCTAAGGCCGTGCCATTTTGTAAAATCAACGCCATGCAATTAAACAATAGAAGAAACCAGGAAATTCATTTACACTGTAAATTGGAGAGTACAAACGGAATAATTCTTGGCATCAGCAAAATCTAGTGAATCTGAGAAGTTATAAACAAAAGTGGCGTTTGTCATAATTTTTGTGTTTGAGAAATTTTTGTCGCTGATTTATCGAAGCTTTCCAACGAACTTGATTTACACGACACAGGCAAGTTGTAGTGTAAGTGTTGCGATTATGGTGGGTATGTAACTGTCGTGTTGATCTGGCACATTGATGAAAGAAAACTAATGCATTCAATCGAAATCATGATCTGTGAATTCAAAAAGACAAGGCAAGAAATACATTGATCAGCCAATTCACCAATCACCTACTGAAGTGCATCAGGATGGTACGCCACTGGAGAAAATTTTTCTGTTGCTGCATCCTAATTTCAGTTTAGTTGCGATGGTTCATGGTTGGTTTTCTAGGCATACTTCAATGTTGAATATAGTCGATAAACCGTTCATTACAGACACAAAATAATTAGGGGAAAATGGAAAAGATCAAATATATAGAGGTCCACACTCTCTATTCCCTTATGAAACCGCTAGCACTCATAGAAGTGCAAATAGAAAACCGATTTTATAACTTATCAGAATACAATATGTTTAGGATGCTCTGTTCGTTGTTACTCCTTGACTATTATACCCGCCGTTTCCTCACTGATTTAATAGATAATAGATTTGAAAATCTTCACTTGTCATTTCATTTTTGTGTTTGCAAAAAAATTCTCCCCCGTTCCGTTTTTGTGAAACTATTTGAATTTTTTTGGTTTCCTAATTACGAGCAGCATTCATATACAGAATACTTCGAGTGAAAATTATGTAGATTCTTAACCACCTAGCAAACAAAGACATTTTGAAAATAAGAGAATGGAAATAAACAAAGCTTCTGCCTATGTCGATGTGTTCACTTATTTTTATTGATCAATTACGTTGCCACAGGCACTTTTTCTTTCCAATCTGGTTTGAATTGACGCAGATCATAAAGCTAGTTGTCAATTCGAAACAAAGCCATCCTGCATTCGACCAAATGCCGAAATCGGGCGTTAAGTGGAATAATAGAACGGCAAATACTAATTTATATCCACAAAATTTAGTGCAAAATGACAAAGAAATTTATTTGTGGGTTTAGGTTATAACATTCAACGAAGAAGCTTTTGTACCATATATATCGTAATTACTCCTGAGAATGGGCATATTTGGTTTAGTTATACTGCACGTGAAAAGTGCAAAGCAGCGCCTATTCAAAATAGAATCTTGATTTCTTAATTGGCCAGGAATGTAAAGCACGGGAATGGTTACAAGGCGAACATCAGCAGATTATGTTGCTATCATTCCAGGAATAGAAAAAATTTCACTTTCGGGATACGCCCTTTGACTGATTGGTTCGTTTACTGACACAATATACTTGACTATGGATAGAATCATCTAGTTAAGGAAATTACACAAAGTGTGTATGATATTACGACCAACTCTGCAATTGTTCATAAACGTCCACTCTGTGTTTTGTATTGTTCAAGTTCTCTTTGACTTCATATCTGATATCGTCAACCATTGCAGGGTGACCACATGCAACAAAGGCAATAGGTCCATCAGCTTCTTGAATATTTTCCTTGATTAGTTGAGCAATGTTTGGACGCCCTTCGATGAATCGTACGTCCGAAAATAACTTCTTGATATTGGAAAGAATGGAAACTTGAGTAGATGTGATGGAATTCTTTTCTTCGACATCATCTTTCTTTTCGTCAAGTGCAACTTTTTTTTCGGAGCATGCTTCTTCAAAACACTCCAAACCACCATGATCTTGTGGTTGAGTGACATAAATGGTAGAATTAACGATTGTTTTCTTCAAATAATCCAATTCCTCTTCAAACCAAGTAAGAGACTTCCACTTGCTAATAACCCAAATGAATTTTATTGATTGACCTTTATACTTTCTGGCAACATCAATACATTCGGAGTAAATACCGGTGACACCATTACCACCAGCAATGTAGACCAAATTTTTGGCAGTTCGACCAGCTCCACTTGGCTTACCATAGGGACCTTCGACCAATACTCTCACTTTACCTGTCTTACCTGGTTTGTCATTTAAGCTTCTAGCAATTTTCCTAGTTACACCATCTTTAATTTTGATACAAAAAGTAATTTTATTGTCTAATTCATTGAACGTGAAACTGAACGGATGAGCTTGCCAAAATAAAGAGGGCTTGACAAAATGAATAAATGCATGTCCACCAGGAATGGGTTTCCAATAACTTGGTCTTGGGATTGTGACTTTCAAAGTCTCGTCGCCTTTTATGGTAACTTCTGCATTTCTGGCACCAAATGTGATAATCCTTGCTAATCTAACAGCCCTATCAAATATCCAGATACCTATAGCTGCCCACATAAAGTCACCATACCCCATATCATCAAGATGTAAGAATCCCCCAACAACAAAAAATGTGACCAACGTAATATGAATCAAGAAGAATACTTCATAGCATCGCCTTCTAAAGTACAACATAGCTTGAAATAGAATCAATCCTCCACAAACGCAAGAAATCGTTCCCCAAATCATGAATCCTTGTTCCATACGTTCAGAATATCTACCAACAGCATGGTCAGAAACGGAGAACCCTATTGAATGAACGATGACTAACAATATGGAAATACGGGAAATCCATCGATGATACATGATAAAGGTGGAAAAATGCCAACCAGTTAGCCATTGTAAGAAGTTGTTACGACCACCAAATAATATCAACAAAGGAATTAAGAAACAGACGGTGATGCCAGTTCTGTCTCCGACATAGTGACCCACTGAAGCTGCTCTTGTTGGATATTGTGGATTACCTTCAACGTAATGAACGTGTAATGCATTTAAGAAGCCAGTAAGCAAGACAAAAACAAAAATAATAACTGTTTCAACTCTAGCTGGGATCAAACCACTTATGAAACCATACGTGAACTCCTGTGCTTTCTTTTTCTTGAAAGTAGCAGATAGAAATACTTTCCCTCTGAAAAAATTGATAGAATTTCCGGTGATTTTTGTACTGAGGTGTGGGAAAATCCTGACAAATAAATTGACACCAATGGCAATTGCTACAACACCAGTCCAATAACCCAACATGATAGCACCATAATCCAAGGAAAGGTTGTAGTTGTTTAAAAACATAGCAAATGCTTTTCTATATGAAGTAAATGAATCATCGTAATTGATACGTAATGGAACTGGTGAAACTGGTTGATTTCTGCCCTCTGGATTTCTGTTTGAATTTTTTGAAGGCCTTGCATATTCGGTATGATTGACTGCAAATTCTTGCTGAATTGCATAATATTTGGCAAAAAACTTTGCTTTCGTCATGTTGCATTTCTTGTTAAACTCTTCAATAAGCGTAGAATCATTTTGGTATCCAGTGACAAAACAATCAGATAATGTACCAAACCCAACGTCTTGAACACAATAGCATCGTGAATCGAACGAGACCAGTTGATTGGTAGGATTACAGATGGTACCGTAATTAGAAATAAATCTGCTACATGATTCCATAGCAATATCCAAATCATCATATCGCATTACGGAAGCATCGATTAACACGAGTGTGAAAGTGAGTAGTAGAAAATTCAATACATTCATGACAAAAGTTGTTGTTTATTGGGGATGAAACAAAAAGCTGCAAAATTGAAAAAGAATATGAACGAAAAATATGGGAATCGGAAGCTGTTTAAATATTGAAAAAAAAAAGAACCTAATCTCGAATACTAAACTACCATACTGCTGTTTTCCTAATTTCAAGCTTTCAAAAGGATGTAATTGTCAATATCTATTTGATCAAGCGTGGGTTATTTTAACGAGGTTTTTTAAAGGTTTTTTTTTTTGGTTTGTGTACAGTCGGGCCGCAAATTGTACTATCGGATTTGGAATTATTTTAACATTGGATGCAGCTCTTTTAATTCCCAAGACATGAATGGTGAATTCTCTTTGCTGGACTAACAAGAGGGGTTGTCAATATAAGAAAAATAGTAGAATATTGGCTAGTTTGAATGAGTGGCCTTGTTATTGGTTTATTTCAGTTGTGTGGTCTAATAGTTGAATGTATTGAAAGCTGTTCAAGGCCGTGAAATTGTACCTGTAAATGTTTCTATACCATTTTCTGTTTTACTCCTTGTCCCCCCATTGAATCTATTATCTCCGTTATTATTGTTTTGTTGTTTTGCGACAAAATTTAAATTAGTCAATATAATCATCCGATCCGATCCCACAGTAAATTTTCACTCTGAATCTATAGTTTTGGGGGTATGTTAGTATAAACAAAGGGTATTCTTCAACTTTTGCTTCCGAGGTTGGTTTGTAAACTGTTATACATTCCATCCTCATTGTTAGATACAGGAAATTCTGGTTTTCAAACCAACAGTGGGATAACAATTCGTAGTTTGTTGGATGCAAAAAGATGTAGAAATTATATTTAATTTGCTCATATTTCACGGTTAGGAGGAATGTGAAACACTCATTGGATCAAATTCTATGAGAGGACTAAGTTGAATAGTAGAGTAGGGTTAAATTGGCGATAACAATAGGACTAACCTAGGGTAATTTGTGGAAATTGGCTATTCCACATGTGAATAATTAACAGCTTCCTTCAGTTGATTTTCAATTTTTTCAAAGGTTGCATTATTCTCAGTGAAAAAAGGGACACAAGGTTGCAATTTGAATGGTTCGCTTCCACGTTCGTATATATAACATTTTTTTTTTTTACCATGACTGGCCGAATTCTGGGCTACTGATTGAATAGATAAAAAAAACATTGTTAAAATTTCTTTTGTTTTTCTAAAACTTCTATTTTTTTGTTAGGTTTTGTGTAACAGATTGAATAAAACCCAAATTATAACCTAGGCGATTCAAGTCACAGTTTCAATCCCTGTCCTTTCATTTTTTTTTCTTAGTACGGCTAATGAACTTGGTGGTGGTGTAACCTTAGTGGAACCCAAGATTTCTTGAATGGAACCAAAAAGATAAGAAATGAAAAACCAGTTTCGTTACGCAAAGACAGAGAAAAGATGTCAAGCAACGACCGTTTCCAGGATGAACTGATTTATCTGACATGATTTAATGCCACATCCAGGCTTTCCGGTGTCTAAAATAAAGTTAATATTTTGATGAGGATAAATTGAGAGACATAAGACAATGCATACAGGCGGGTCGAAATCATAAAATTGGATAATTCCAAACTCTCTACCAATATCCGAAATCGGCGAGAAATATGAAATAATGGCATGTAAGTGCCACAACAATTCATTTTTGGTAATTCCTCGTATATAATAGAAATAACAAATCCATCCTTGTTGTATGTGTCCTCATTGTTTCCGGTTAAACAAAGCTAAAAAACTTATTTAAGCCCTTAGGGTAGAAGTCCCCTATGGTTGTTTGCTTCGAGATATCAAGGAGTAGAACTTAAATCTTAGAAAACTGTTCGTTCTCTTCGGTTAAAGTGACATGTTTCTTCGTGAATGATAAGTTTTTTTTTGAACCAATCAAACCCTTCCAGAATGAAAGAATGATGATTGGATTTCAGAAACTAAGCTCTCAAATAATTTATCATATTAATAATAGTATATACTGATGCGCACAACTTATACAAGACATTTGTGTCACTACGACCAACTTTGTAACTGTTCAAAGAAATCCACTCTATGTTTAGTATTGTTCAAGTTTTCCGTTACGGCAAGTCTCAATTCATCCACCATTGCCGGATTACCACATGTTATAAACGCAATCGACATATCCGCCATTCCAGTTTCATATTCCACAAGGGCATCCATGGCTGGCTTGCCTTCAACAAATTCAACATTTGGCAATTCTGTTCGCAAGTTTTCAATAATCGAATTTGGATAAGAATAAATTGACAAATCTACCGATTTTGTATCGATTTTTTCAAGTGATTCCTTTTCGTATTCAAATGGATTGTGTTTTTTGCTGGATGTATTGCTAAAGTACTCTAATCCACTAAGGTCATCAGGTCTGGTCACAAACACGGTCGTTTGTACTCTTGTTCCTTGTAATCGCTTCAACTCATCCACGAACCATGAAACGGATTTCCAATTACGAATGACCCACACCAATTTGATAGTCTTATTCTCTGGAGCTCTCTTATCAAGATCAACACATTCAGCATATAATCCAGGAATACCATTACCACCAGCAACATAAACCAAGTTACGGCACCTTTGACCAGGACTATGCTCACCGTAAGGACCTTCAACGATGACTTTGATGGTGGAAGATCTGTTAGGCATGTTAGCCAATTTTTCATACAATGAACGAGTGATACCTGTTTTTACCTTACAATAAAGTGTGATCGAACGATCTTGACATAAACCAATTGAAAATGGATGTGATTGCCAGAAACGAGTTGGAGTTAAGAAATGGACAAAAACGTGACCACCTGCTCTTGGCTTCCAAGTTTTAGGAATAGGAATGGTGACTTTAATAGTTTCATCAGCGACCAATGCAATGTTTGCTTTTTGAATACCAAAGGAGAAGATTTTCAATAATCTCATGGCTCGGTCGAAAACCCATACAGCAATGGCTGCCCAGTAGTAATCATCGTAGGCTAATGGAAGAACGTGTCTTACTGCACCAATGATGAAAAAAGTGACTAATAGGATATGACTGACATAGAAGAATTCATAGTATCTTCTTCTGAAAAACAACATACCAAAGAAGAAAATAAACCCTCCACAAACACAAGCAACAATCCCCCAAATAACATTATCGGTTTTCATATTGGTTGCATAAGTACCGTTGGCCTTGTCATTGATAGTATAACATACACCATGAATAAAAACTAACGCTAAAACAACTCTTGATATCCATCTGTGGTACATCATAAATGTGGAAAATTTCCAACCGGTTAACCATTGCAAGAAATTATTTCTACCAGCAAACAAAATCAACAACGGAACCAAGTACCCAATTAGCACACTAGATCTGGTAGCTAACAACCCAGATAATTCTTGATGAGTGGTTGGATCTTTTGGATTTCCCGGGATATGATAAATGTCAACTGCCAATAAAACCGCTGTCATTATTAAAAATCCACTAATCACAAGCGATTCCAATCTGGAAGGAATCAACCCACTGATGAACCCACCCATATAATGGAATTCTTTGGATTTGGATTGGGTGAACGTAGCAGGTAATCCGATGACTTTTCTGTATCCATTTATAAATTTCCCGATAAATGCATTAATCATACAACCCAAGTACATTTTCAAGACCAAGTTAATTATGATTGCGAATAAAATAATAAATGCCCAATAAGCTAACAAAATACCACCATAAACTATGGAACGATTGGTGTTTAAGTAATACACGTCGTAGACTTCTCGGTAGATGGCAAATGACCCGTTGGTATAATTATACATGACTGGATGTTTGACAAGTTGATCTTCAGTCAATTTACCCCATCTCTTGTCCAAAATCCCCAAACCTCCCAAGGAAGTGAAGTTTCTGAGGTAGGTAGTGTTGAAAAGTAACGCCAATCGATATTTCATATACATGGAATCAAACGTCAAGTTACAAGTTTGGGCAAACTCATTGATGATTTTGGTGTTATTGTCGTATCCATTGATGAAACAATCCATGATCGTGGCGAACGCAGCATTGTTGTTACAATAGCAATCATAATTATGACCTCCCCACACAGTAGGAGCTAAGCAAACTGGCTCGTGATTGGTGATCCAAGCGTCACACGAGTATTGTGCGATATCCAATGGTGTGTATCTGTAAGGTGAAGCCGATAACACCATAGTTGCTAACGCCAGGAATAGTAGTACAATCCCTGGGTATCTCATACTTACTGTTAATTATACTCAAAGAAAGGGTTGTTGTAGTAGTAAAACAAAAGAAAGAAGGAAGAAGAAAAAAAATAAGTTTAGCAAACCAATTTATTTCTTTCCAAAACTTCTTGATAGACAAGTTTGAATATTTTTATATCGACAAGGTAGCTTGTTCCAATTGGAAATTCGTGTACTTGGACGTGCCATTCTTTTGTTAAGATCTTCATCAACAGTCAATCTTTTTGTTTCAATAAAGTATTTGCAAAAAAAAAAATTATAAAAAAAGATCTCGTTGTATTCCTTTTGCACCTAAAATGTTCTATTTTTTTTCGCGGTTGGCACAACAACTACCACGATCGCCGTAGTTAACAATGGTAGAAACTTCAACAATAGCGAGGAATGATGCGGAAGCAAAAGATCGACAATTCCGACACCTGACAATAAACAAAAAAAAAAAACTTCCCAACGGAATACGTAGGGTGTGTGTCTGGAAATGAAATGGTGAACATTTGAAAGGATTTTGCTATTCACATATATCGATTCAATCTCAATCTCATTCTTTTGATTTGTAATCTTACTAAGCACCTCATTAGCAATTGTATTAATGACTTGCACTATAATGGTTTCCCCATTGTCACAATATGAAAGTGTTTGACTTTCGATCAGATACTACATTCCAACTTCCTGTAGCTTGAGACCCCTTGCTGTTCCTTTTTAAAGCGACTTCGGAATAAATATTGACATTTGTATTACTGTGTGGGACTATCCAACTATGTACAATTAAACGTAAAAATCACAAACAAAAAAACCTTCCTGCTTCCACTCTTATTTCCCTTCCAATCATTGATGTTTCTTCAAAGGTTCAATAACTAATTTATCAAAAGTATACAATTGTGAAATGGTAGTTTGTCTCGTCAACAATGCTAACTGGTTTATCCCTTCATTATATAACTGAGTGATTTCTTCTGGATTCGATATCCCTTGGTTTGATTTGAATGTATCATGAACTTTCCTTTTGGTATATTCTCTGAAATTGTAGTTGTCAAATTTGTACGCTTTGTTCAATAGTTGTTTGTACAATTGTAATACCTGTTTTGAGTTGACCATGGTGAGATAGTTTGATGACGATACTTAAATGATTGATGCCTGTGGCAACCCAAAAGTATTATTCAGCATCACTTTTTTTCCTTCCGCTTCAGCGACGGATAATCTCCACCACACACAATTCGGCCACATCGCACGACTTGGTCAATTTTAGTTCCATCTTATTACTCCACACTTAAAGATGTTCTTGTTCAATTATCAAAAAGGCAAACATTACATTGGGCTGTGTACTATACATATATGTGTATATATATAATTTTAATGACGTGGTACTTGTTCTTCTTCTTCTTGGGCATGTTCAGCAGCTAATTTTTGCATGTACTCTTCCAATTCTCTATTGTTCATATGTTTTCTGGTTCTGGACGATTTCTTAGCCTTGGCTTCGGCCATCATTTCTTCAAAAATTCTGGCTTCTTCTTCTTCCTCAGGAGATCTTTGCACTTTGGACATTTCCTTACCTATGAACAACAAAGCATCGGCTCTTGCCAACCTTTCCTTTCTAGATATGTTTCTATCACGTAAAATGAGATGACACACTTTGGTTAAAACGTCCGTAACTTCGAATTTGGTCGACGCCCAAGCAGTGGCTAAAAATTTACCAGTGATTAAACGTTCCATTTCTGCTTCTGCAGCAATTTCTTGTGGAGTAGGTTGATGACCTTCAGCTTGCAATCTCAAGAATTGTTCGTGTTCCTTAACCATTTGTTCAATGGATAATTGGGCATCAACGGCTGTTTTCAAAATAGAGTATCCATTTTTGACAGTCTCCGTCTTGGCTTTGACAGTGGTGAAAATCTTTGAAACACCGAAAGTTTTGGACGAGGAAATGGCAGCATGTGCTTGGCTTATATAGATTTTACCAATTAAATGCAACAATTGAATACCGAAACTCTCGATCTTCATGTCTTCGAATTCTGTTCTTAATTTCCTGACAAATGCATCTAATCCTTCCTTATTATGCTTAGCAGTTTGGTAACTTTCGATTCTGATCAACAACTCTTTAGCCAACTGTTCAACTCTCTTCAATTTAACCTGTCTAGCTTCCTCTTGCAACCTCAATATTTCCTCTCTTTTTTCCTTGGTCATTTTTTGTTTCTTTCTTCTCTTAATCTCTTCCGTGGACAACGTGTGGCTACCGTCATTAACCTTAGTAGTGGAACTTGTTTCGGAAACATTCAAGGATTGTACCGAATCAGCCAATTCATCATCATCATGGTCCATAACTTCCGCGGCCTTGGTTATATCGTTTAACATGCTCAATTCACCAATCCAGTCTTTAAATGCATCCCCGCCAAATACCATAGTGAAAAATTCATTAGGGTCCATTTCTTGTTGTTGAAGATTGGTATTTTCTTTCATCCCTTCAACTCCAAACTCATCATAAATGGCCCTACTGTTTGGGTCCAGTAATATTCTATAAGCTTCTCCCAATTCTTGGAACTTTTCACTTGCGGTGGGATCATTGGGGTTCTTATCTGGATGTAATTTGATTGCTCGTTTTCTATAAGCTTTTTTCAATTCGACGTCGGTGGCAGTTACCTCGACTTCTAAGATATCGTAATAGGTGGTGTCTTTGACTTTACTCATAATGAATAGGTGATTTCTTACTTGTCTTGAAACGGGAGAAGAAGAACAGACAGTGTTGGTTTTGTCGATATGGAATTGACAGATTTTTTTTTTTTCTTCCGATTGCCGAGATATCCATCCAGGAAGTTCCTCCAACGTTGCTTCGGCTGGGTTTTTGTGTGTGTGTGTTTTTTTTTACCTGCTTGTTTCACTTAGTTTGTCTTCGGAAGTTGGCTTAGCTATCAGCCGTTGCTTTAGGTTACAGTTCCAGCTTCCGGTAGAACTGATCACGCCCTGTCGTTTCAATCCCGCGCCGGAATGGGCGCAGTGGAAGAGAGATGAGGCCCGTTTTTATTATTTTGTATTATTGTGACCTCATCTTCTATATGTATGTATATATATATATTAAAATGCAAAAGTAATACTTTGAACTTCAGGAATAACGAGTATGGTTTCCAGACCATTTTTAAAATCAATATCCAGATCATCATTATTACCATTCAAGTTCTTGATCAATATTTTGGGCAATGGAATCTTACCCACATTCAAAGGAATCAAAATCAATTCTGTTTCGGATACGCCCTGTTTCATATCAAAGGTAAATCGCTTGAGCCCTGACATTAACCAATTATCATCATGTTGTATAATCAATTGGAACTTTCCTTCCTTTCCCTTCTCTTCTTCCTCTATGGAAGCTGAACCATTTCTTGTAGGTGAAGATGCAGCCAATGGCAAAGAGTTGGAATCTCGCTCTTCTTTAGCTTCTTCGTCGGACCATTTGGTGATGGTTTTGACTTTAAGCAACATCTTAATTGGCTCCCCAACGACATATTGCTTTCTTTCGTACTCGTATTCGACAACTTGTAAATATTTCAATATTGGCACTGCGACAGAAATGTGCAAAAAATAGCAGTTTCGGGCTAAGGTATTTTGGTCAACATCCAACTGGGTGTTCACTAATATATCCGTCATCAAATTGAACAATTTCTTTTGATCCAAACTGGATTCAACATATTGCATGATGATTTTCTCTAACAACAAATTCAATTCCAACCCGTTGGTGAAATTAATGAAATTGTTGATGGCATAATTATTTAAATCAAATGTTGATTTGTTGATGATAACGTCTTTCAACAAGTACCAATATTTGGATAATCCGCTATCTTCCAATTTACTAATCACCACCTGCGATATATAGTCTTCGCATTCTTCTTGTAAGTTCGAGTATTCCACCTTTAGGTTAAATACATCTTTGCTGGAAATTTTGTCATTGGGTATGATTTTATAGAAAAAAGTAGCTGGCTGTTCTCCAAACGTTACAATATCATGCACTTGTTTCGATGGTCTAGCAATCTTGTAATCAGATTCCGTCGTAAGCTCATTATCAAGTAATCGTATTGGGAATTTCGAATTCGACGTGCCGATTTGGAACTTGGAATAGATAAACTCCTGTTTAAACAAATCTTGAACCGTGACGGAAATGGTTAAAGTGGTGTCAATATTGTATGAAATCTGGAAAATGTAGTCTTCATCATCTACTTCATATTGTATCTTTGCCCTCATGTTGATATTCTTGTTTTCACTGAAATAGGCATACGGTATTAACAAATCTCTAGATTCCCGTTTTTCTAAACTCTCGATGGTCTTCATTTGCTTTTCAAGTTTCAATCCATCCGTTGTTGAAAATAACTTTACATTTATATTCTTAGACACATTATCACCATTGACAATTTTAAGTATCACTTCAGTGGTACCTAATTTCACCCTGTTTGCACAAGTAAATTGCGCTCTTAATTTAGACAAATTTTGATACGCCAAAATCGTCGCATTTGAACTTTGTTTAATCCTATCTTGTGATGTGTTGTATTCAATAACTGTATCACTAACAAATGAAGCATTATTCATTTGCATTTCCTTCCTGCCATAATCCAAGACCAATGATAATTTCTCATTCATTTGGATTGACAATCTATAAGGTGAAAATGAACCAAGGAGAAATCGGTTTGTCGATAATTGTACGATACTCTCTGGTTGTGGAGTTATTTGAACATCCTTGGCATGAAAGACAATTTCGGACCCTTCATCGTCAACTAAAATCAATTCAACATTCTTGAACATGAAATTGATACCAAAGGGGTTCTTTACTTTGACTTTCATAATGTATCTATCCTTTGTTGTTGTTTCATCGGCGCAGATATATGGAACTAACTCTGTTTTGAAAAAATCTTCTAACGAACTTTCAATTTTAACATTTTGCAATAAGGAATATTCTTCGATTTTGTTAAACAATTTCTCAATTTGGGATTTATTCTTAATCAACCTAAACGAATTAATATCGATTCTATTCGTTACCAAAACAGCCAATATCCTCAAGCAAGTGGTTAGTATTTCATCGTTATCTTGTGGCTCTATTTTTTGTACACATTCATAATAAATCTCTAATAATATCCCTCCTAAAAAGTTCCATCCATTTTCGATAAAAAATTCATGAGAATCTTTCAAGATTTGTAAACACTCTGAATAATTCCCCTTTTCATAATTCAAAATAGCGAGATCTATTGAAAGAACATCGATGGTTTTGGACCGTTCACAAATTAAAAAGTCCTCAATTATATCTTCCGTCAACCTTTCAAATACGTCTAAATACGCCGACTTGTCCTTCATAGCTTCTAGCAAAATTGGATTAGTGGACACTATGTGTTTACGGTTTGGATTCTCTTTGTCATGATCATTTTCTGATTCGTCTAATGACACTTCCTCAAATGCTTGCTCCAATCCTTTGATCTGTAATCCATGTATCTGCGACAATTTTATAAGAATGGATCTTTGAAGCAATTTCAACTCCGCTCGCGATTCTAGAAGATTTTTCAATTGATACGAATTGTCATCTTGACTGCTTTCTGCTTGTTCTATAAGTTTGCCGATAATGGGAATATTCAAATAATATTGAATCACTGAAAATTCAAACTCATGCAAATCAGTTTGATTCTTCTTGGAAATATCATTTAAAAACAATGTCAAGTTTCGGTACAATTTTGAAATCTGTAATGCTCCGATGGATATGGAATTCGATGTATCCGCCAATTTCTCAAGAGTATACGATTGTCTGAAGAAAATAAAGCATCGTAATTCAAATAAGTTGACATTTTCTCCTGAAAACAAATTAGCTTTAACTTTTGGTTCATCAATGAATTTTTCAAAATCAAAGTCCTTGAATGATTGTGGAAGTGCCACACTATAATCAAATAAATTTGGATGTGATTCAATCACCGAATTAAGCTCTTGCGCCAAATGGTCAAAATTACTCAAGGCGTCATGGAATAACCTCATATCATCGAATAAATTCGTCATGCTATAGTACGCCACAAACCTTTCAATACTATTTGGTTTCCGTAATTTAATCAATTCTGCAAACAATTGATATCGTTGATTGAACGAACAGCTTAACATGTTCTTAATACTCGCTTGTACTTCATTTACTTCTAATTCATTTTGTTTCAATTTCAAACAATTCTCGAAATCATTGGCCGTGACATTTGCAGGTAAAATCGTTGATAATTCTTTACCTTGATTGCCGAAATCTTTAACCAATTTATCGAAATGTGACATTTTAATAATAGTACTCAGTCGATCTTTGACATCCAGTGGGATAAACAACACAATCATCCACGAACTTTTATATTTAAATACCAAATTCTTCAACCATTCTCGAATCAAAGGACGCACCTGACTTCGGTATTTATCAAGTGATTCTATTTTAACAAACATGATTCGGGAATAAACGTTGTCATTATCATGCTGATGCGAGGATTTCTTATAGGGGATTTCTTCTATCATTTCAATCGTCAAGTTATTTATCGTTTTGAGTGGTTGTGAAGCCTGGAATCGAACATGGAGGTTCTGAATGGGAAAGAGTTTTTCTATTTCATCTTTGACCAAAGGATAGACGGCAAATGGATCGTAGTATCCTATAGATATCGTGTTTCGTGCCAGCATTTGGTCTTTTATTCACTGTGTGGGCTGGAATCAAAAAGCGCCCAAAGAAAACCAAAAAAAAAAAAACACGACTCGAAATATTTTTCAATTACAGTCTTTTTACTTTTTTTTCATACGAGTGATCATTAATTTTTATACTTGTGCGCCAGAACTATTCCTACCAACTCTAGTAAATAATTTAATACCAGTGCGTCAAAATTATTAATACCAATGAAAAATATATTTTAATACTAGTGCTCACTAATTGTTCAAACCAATTTTGGCTGTTATTTGGTATGAAAATTAAGGGTCACGTGTTATGAATAATTTTGTCGCATAAGTATGAACAATATTGTCCGCCTTAGTATGAACATTTTTCTACAAGTACTATGAATAATTTTGTCTTACATGTATGAATAATTTTAGCGCGCTAGTTTGAATTAAAAATAAAA
>JAJLZW010000203.1:0-17211 GCA_030572435.1 Candida labiduridarum | reverse complement strand
CTGTTGTTTGTTGGGAAGTTGATGACTGACTCTAAAAATGACATACAGAAACTGTGATGGAGTGCTTTTATTAACACCATATGCCATGCATTACTGATACTAAATTATTTGTTTATGTAATACGAAACGTTTAGTGTGTACTGCTATGAATATATTTGTCCACGAAGCTTTAATATGAACCATTCTCTAGAAATAGTTTAAATAATTTTGTCGCACTGTATTTTATTTGTACAGACTTTTTATTTTTTGTTCCAACTAGTGACCTGGAATACTTGAACCAAGGCGGTCAAAAATGTTTGAAGGAGTGCGACTAAATATTGCCGCGAGTACTACGAAATTTTTATATACAGTCTTTTTGCATTTGATTTAAACTAGTGCGACAAAATTATTTAAATCATTTGTAAAGAAATGTTCAAACTAAGGCGGACAAATTTATTAATACAGTGTTTTTATTTTGTGTTTGTACTAGACGAAAGATTATTGTTCTTACTATTGCAACAAAATTATTCGTACTGAACAATATATTTAATTCGTAGTAATAGATGTATTCTTTTCATACCACGTGACAGCAATGGTTCATACCATATACCAAACATTATTGGTGTGAAATTATTTGGTCACGTAATATGAATATTTGGTGCGGATTGATACTAATAAATTTGACCGCCTTAGTACGATCTTTTTTTTGCAAATAGTCCGAATAATTTTGTCGCACTTGTCTGAATTAAAAGTAAAAAGACTGTACAGATAAATATTTTTTTTTTCGACCAACTCTTCCTGTAATTGAACTACAGTACATCGAAGTACTTGGGAATGTTACCACTTCGACAAATCAGGGTTAGCCTGATATTGCGATCGTTTTCACATAGGTCAAGATTCATTACTCCTTTTAGATTTTATTCAAACAGTGCTGGTGACAAAAAAAACCCTGAAGAAGACAATGACCAAAAATCCAAAGAAATCTCCAAAAAGAACGATGATTCCGTAGATACTTTCAAAATCAACCCGACCAATTCTAAGGCAGCACTTCCTCCATTAGAAAACACTGGTATTGAACAACTAATGCATAAAGACGTCAAACCATACATTCCCAAACTCAAGTATCAACGTCTTACGCACGAATATCCTGGATTACCCAATAATGACGAATACACCAATATGATTAAAAAACCCAAGACCATAACTCGTTGGACAAGATACGTACCTAAGATTTTAACCGCTATTGTTGTTATTTGGTCAGGATATACATATTATGTGTGGACGACGGATCATGAAGAAGGAGAAGAAAGTGTCGACCTTTTAAATCCCGATGAATTTCATAAATTTATCATCACTCACAAGGAGAAAATCGATAATGATCATTATTTGATAGAAGTTAAACCCAAATTTGATCATTGGCAATATAGTTTTATGTCCGATACCGAGAATAAATCATTATGGAATGGAAGTGACAAGTTTTGGTCAGTGGAAATTAAACAACCAGATATAAATGTGGTTAGAAGTTATACTCCGTTACCATTATATTTCATGAAGAGTGAACTTACCAAAAGTAATTTGAGAGAGCCATTATTGAAAATAATTCATCCTGAAACAGAAGATTATGATAAAGACGGTACCATGTGTTTTTATATTAAACGATATGAGGATGGAGAAGTTTCACGATATATCACAAATAAAAAAGTTGGAGATGAATTGGAATTACGAGGACCCAAAACAGAATTCAAATTACCTTATCATCCTTTGAAAACCTTACATAATCGTCCTATATTCCGAGACTTGCCTTCGAAAATTGAACCGGATAATATACTTGAAACCATCAAACGAGTGAATAATTTACCAGATGTGGACAATATCGTATTTTATGCTGCTGGAACAGGAATTGCACCTGTGTTGCAACTCGTATTATCGAGGAAGCCATATTTGGGACATGTTGATATTCATTATTCTGCCAAGACCCCTGGTGAATTAGGTGAAGGACTACTGAGATTTTTATTGTTTTTGGACAAGATGGATCGAATTAACGTGACATACCATTTCGATGACCAACCGAAATCCATCTTATCGTCAAAGGATATCCATGTTCCAAGTGCTTCAAATTACATCACTTCCAGAACTGTCGACTCCAAATTTAAATTTTTAAATGAAGAAGAAATTAAGGAATTGCAAAAGAAAATTGAGGAACAGAAACAGGCTAAAGTTGATACTATATTATCTGATGTCCCAGAGAAATTGATTCAATCGGCACAAGATAGGGGAGATTATTTTGAAACTGCATTAGAACAAGCCATGAAGACGCTGAAATTGGTTAAAAAACCTGCTAGTTTGGCGATTGTTTGTGGACCAGAAGGATATATCGAATATGTTGCTGGTGGTAAAGATTTAGTCCGAAATGAACAAGGTAAAGTTGGCGGATTGTTAGGAGAGAAAAAGTGGGATAATTCAAATGTATATAAATTATAGACATAGAGAAATCTGTACATACAAATTAAATAAATTATTAGAGATCGTTATTAACTACTCCGATTTTCTCTCCGAAATGAATCAACACCCTTTGCGCATCTCTGAATTGAGAACACAAGGTTATGACTTCTTTCAATAGTTCTCTTTTATCTAATCCACATATTTTTGCATCCCAATTCGTAATACTTGGATCATCAATGGGGCCCAACAATTGATCACAAACTTCGTATAGCTTAGCCTTAAACCCTAGTTCACAAATTCTTTGCACGTACGTCATGAAAAACTTGTGGAAATCTTTATCTTCGCCTAGTATTTCACAACATAATATTCTATTTTCCAAATGACTGATGGATATAGTGTTTTCCAAACTTTCAAACCCTTCCTTCATTAGCATATTTTTGGAAATCTTGTTGAAAAACTTCCCTCTTCCTGCTCGCGATTTTCTTATAATTTCTTCATTCGTTTTTTGTTCCAACATGCCAATAATCGATTGTTCATCATCAAACATATTCAAACTCTGAGGAGGCTTCTTGATATCGTCCACACTGTCCCAATAATATGATCCAAAAGACCACCAGGACTCCGTGATTGTTTGCCAGACTCCTAAATTCTTGTTATACAAATATCCAGAACCATTCGATAACGTTACCAACGGTATTCCTGCAGAAGTCACTGCACATAAAGTTATATTCTCTGATCTAACTAGTCCATCTTTATTGCATAATTCTAACAATGGTCCAAATGAACATTTAAGCACGCTTTTCTTGAGTTCCATATCCCAAACATAAACTTCCCCCAAACAAGTAACTGCCATCAAGTAATTATTATAACTTTCAAAAAAGGAAATTGGAGATCCTAGAATGATGCTTGGTAGCAATCGTTTACCAGAAACTCGAGAATATGTCAATATTGTACCATCGTTTATGGTTATCGCCCAAAAGTTTGAACCCTCTACTGCCAATTGAATATACTTGGGTATGAAATCGCACCATATTTCTTTATCTTTTCTAAAATAGGTTATTCTCGTCGGTTTGACTTCGTTACCTGATCCATTCTTAATATCAAGAAGACTTGAATCGCCATCGAATTGACTCTTTATTTGAAACCCAAATCGAACTTTTGGTGTAGCAAGTCTGATCTTGGAAAACGAAATGTTTGGGTTCAAAATAACTGATCCGATAAATTTAACAGGTTCCATTTCACGTTTTATTTTCTTAGATGTTCCGTTTATTTCATCTGTTCTTGGTCGTTTGTTTTGTTTATAAAATTCTTCAGATACTGAATATGAAGGCTTCTCAAACTCCATGGGTGATTTATTGATGGCTTTCGGAGATGCCTTGATTGTTGCAGAAGGTGTCGCAACGGATGGAGTTGATGCGTTGTTATTACTTGAAATCAACATCGGTTGGATTCGTCTCTTACCATTTTTTGTGGATACTTTTTGTTTGTCGAACAGTACCTTCTTCGGTTCTTCGACAACTTCCAGTTTTTTAGTTTCCCCTGGTTTCCCAACTTGATTGATCTCCATTGCAGCATCTGGCTTGGATACAGCATCTGGCTTGGATACAGTATCAGGTTTCTCAACATCCAGTTTCGCAACACTTTTCATTGCCTTGGGTGACCCTTCTAAACGAGTAGTCATAACGGAATCCAGCAAGTCATCTGATTTAGAATTTGGTATGTCTTCTGGTTTAGATGCTGGGATAACCTCTGGAACAATAACACCGCCAGTTACTGGCTCTGATTCCTTCTTATTCGATTTTGAATCTGTTGCAACAAGTTTGTCTTCTGTTTCTTTAGTATTTGGCTCCAATGCCAGGATTGCATCAGCTTGTTTTAAGAATTCAATACTAGGCAATTGTTTTCTATTTCCAACGGTTTGCTCGTATGGATATCTGAATGACATTGGTTCAACCAGGTTTTTTTGTAATTTGATCATTCTTTCCATGGTTTCAGCACTGAAAGGATAACCCAATTCACCAGGCTCAAAATTAATAATACCCAATTTACCGTTTGAAGTACTAAAGAGTAATGACTCCCCATCTTTGGTCCAAGCCATGTCAAGAACTTCACCTTGGATAAGGTCTTCCATGACAATTATCGGACTAGTCTTGGTTGTGTTCCAAACAGCAATCGTTTTATCCGAGCCACCAGATGCTACAATGGTATGTGTCCTATTGGTACTTTTTTCAGTCTCGGAAAATATCTTTGGAGAAAATCTAATCACTTCATTAGCATGATTATGACCAACGAGATTTTCTGCATTGGCCCATTTCGCTGTTCGTGAAATCAACGAAATCATCATAGTTTGACCTTTGGTTGCCGTTGGAATTGGAAGGAGATCTCCTTCGGGGGACCACGAGACTCTCTTATAGCGAACACTTAGTGGATTCTGACTGAAATAACGCGATATCTTGTTTATCAACCTAAACGTGTAGTTGTCGTTTTCTTTGTCATAGCTGTATTGATACAAATTAATCTGAGTATCATCACCTACGGTGATTACATAACTGTTTGTAGGGTCGAAGGCAATGCTACGTTGAATGACGGGATTTTCATGGTATATGGTTGTCAATTCTTGAAATGTATCTTTCACCAAATCGTACAAGAATACCTTCCCATCATTTGTGCTCCATGCCACTAATCGGTCATCTGATGAGACAGATAAATCAACAATTGGTTTGATTTCAATATCTTTATTATCAAATGGGAATATTTTTTTACTCGTTGGTTTTTCATTCAAAACATGGTGGAAAATGGACCCCTTCATATCGCTTGAAATAAACTCGTTCTTCTTCGTGGGCAAAAACTTCACCACATTGATTAAAGATTCATGACAATCAATTGATTCAAAAGGTGTGAAACTCTTGATCTGCTTTTTAAGCTCGGGTGAAGCCGTGGGGCCGACCACCGATTTGGATAAATCAATCAATTGCTTCAAATGCCAGACGCTCACTTTGTTGTCTTTCCCAGCAGAAACAAGGTACGAGCTATCAATATTGATATCAACAGTGTGGATTTCGCCCTCATGAAACACTTGCGGTAGTTTTAAAAGTTTCATTTGGATATCTGGTTGGTGATATGTTGGAGATGAAAGTGTTATCAAAGCTGTTGTCTTGGGTTATTCTTGAGATATATTTTTTTGTCTTGGTGCTGGTGGTATTGCCCTAGTTCGTGGTGTAGCGAATGCGACACTTCCCACACGAAAGAAGTGAAGAAAACCCAACGATTAATAACTAACATTAACCTCACATAGGAAAAAAAAAAAGTGAGGGAAAAAAATTTTCTCACTCTGTAGGTAAAAATCAAACACTAACAAAGCATCCTTGGGAAGAGATCAACAAGACAACCTACTAGCAAAGGATAACCAATCAATCTATCAATCTATAATTCATATAATCACATAAAAATGGCGACTGAGGAATATGCGACTGATTCAAGCTCAGACTTTACCGAATACTGGATTGATTTGTTTTTAGGAATCAAAGGAAACGAATACTTTTGTGATATCGACGACGAATACATTAGAGATAGATTCAATTTAACTGGCTTAAATCTGGAAGTTTCTAAATTACCAACATTAATAGACATAATAACGGACGTCATTGACATCGACCTGCAGCCAGAAGAACATAAAGACAGCTTGGAACACAATGCACGTATATTATACGGTTTGATTCATGCGAGATACATCTTGACCACTCGTGGGTTAAATAAGATGTTTGAGAAATACAGAAGTGGTGATTTCGGTTACTGTCCAAGAGTGCATTGCCAGTTGAACCCATTACTACCAATAGGATTGAACGACCAACCTCGTATGGCATCCGTAAAGTTATACTGTTCCAAGTGTGAAGACTTATACAATCCGAAATCAGGAAGGCACTCAGTAATAGACGGTGCTTATTTTGGTACTTCCTTTCCAGCTATGTTCTTTCAAAATTTCCCAAACACCATCCCTGTACATTCCAAAGAAACATACGTTCCTAGAGTTTTTGGGTTTAAATTGCATGATTACTCCAAATTGAACAGATGGAGAGAGTTGCAAAGATTAAAGTTGGAAACCAGATTAAGAAAGAATGGTATACAGATTGACAACGTCGTTGGTGGATTTATAACAAATGGTGGTGAAGAGGAACGTAATTCTAATAATAACAACAATAACAGTAATACTAGTAATAATAATAATAATAACAACAACAACAGTAATAATAATGGTAATAATAACAACCCACAACTACAAGGTGCATCTGTTCAGCTTAGAAATCTGGCCCAATACCAAAAGTAAACGTACAAATAGTTTTTTTTTTTTTTTTTTTACTCCTTGCATAACTTTGATATTTAATAACTGTATAATGGAATCTACGTAGCTGCCATAGGCATCGTAATCCAGCTTGTCAAAGCATGATAGAATGAATATATACTTTCAATTTTGTAAAGAGTCATCGCTGGGTATTGGTGAATCAGCTTCAGACATCCCGAAGAGGACGAAGATGCGCGAATAAGCTTTCAAAAACGTCAAACGAGAAAAAATTGACCTATTGACGACGGAACCTCGAATCTCTTCACGTATCACCATCCCCACCTCGACCCTCAACAAAAATGTCTTCAAGATCCGTTAGTATATTGCGTGTCATGAGAAGGACGCTCTCCACCGTCAATATAACTCCGAAAGGAACTGTCCAGGAAATCAAACAAACACATGTAACCCTCCCATCAAACTCCACAATCTTTTCCATGATTCAGCCAACGGGTAAAATTCATTTGGGTAATTACTTAGGTGCAGTTAAAAGCTGGAGAACATTATCAGAATCCAATCCCGATCCGACAAATAAATTTATCTATGGTATTGCTGATTTACATGCTATAACTATTCCGAAAGATCCTAAGGAATTAAAAGACTATAGATACAATGCGATTGCCAGTTTATTAGCAAGCGGATTGGACATTTCCAAATGCATATTGTTCTTCCAAAGCAGTGTTCCTGAACATGCAGAACTTAATTGGTTGCTCACATGTTTGACAAGTATGGGGGCATTGAACCGAATGACACAATGGAAACTGAAAGCCCAAGCACTGGAATCCAGCTCGATCTTGGATGACAATATCTTGGAGAAAACCAAGGCAGGGTTATTTTGCTATCCCGCATTACAAGCAGCGGATATCTTGTTGTATAAATCGACGCATGTGCCTGTTGGTGACGATCAATCGCAACATTTGGAATTGTGTAGAAGTGTGGCCAGAACCTTCAACAGTACCTTCAACTCTGACTATTTCCCACTTCCAACAACTTTATTGACCCCGGCTAAAAAGGTTTTATCTTTGAAGAACCCAGCTAAGAAGATGTCGAAATCAGATCCCATAGCAACTTCGTGTGTTTATGTAACCGATTCACCAAGTGAAATTGAAATGAAGATCAGGAAGGCAACCACTGATTCCATTCAAGGTTCAATCTATTACGACCCGATCGAACGCCCCGGTGTGGCGAACTTGATTAATATTGTGTCTGGATTGACAAACCAGACTATTGAAGAAGTGGTGGCATCAATTAGTCACGTGACCAACCATAAACAGTTGAAAGATTATGTTACGGGGGTGATTGTAGAAGAATTTGATCCTAAGAGACAATTATATGAAGAATTGATGCAGGATCGAAGCTACTTGGAAAAAATTTGCTTGCAAGGAAGAGATACAGCTAGAGAAATAGCCCAGACTAATTTGAACCAAGTTAAGGTGATTATGGGATTAGACTAAATTAGAAATATAGAGATGTATTAATGTGTATATAGACGATAGCAGAGTAGATACGTAGAAGTGATTACCCGTGTAAATATATAGTTGACGTAAAGTAGCAAAAGATGGGATGAGACGTGTTTCACGTGTTTGTGTTTAATTGGGGGAGCAGGAGGTATAACCAGCAGTAGTGTGAGTTATTGGTGTAGAAAAAGTTTTGTGGTAGTAACCGAAGGGTTGCGAAAAAAAAAAAAAAGAGCCAAGCCTAAGAGTTAAAGAGAGTGTGCAAGTTTGGCATCATATCTTTGTTAGTTAAGCAAAGTGAAATTTCGTTTATTTTTTCTCGCGACAAAACGCAAAATGTTTCGCGTTGTTTTGGTTTTGTTATTTGGCGTTACTGGCAGTAACTCACTCGACGTGTATTGTGACACACACAATATTTTTAGTCCCATCTCAATCTGCATTGCTATATATCGTACAGCACAACATTGGACGGGAAAAAAAGCTCATGCGATGAAGCACTGAGTTTCACTAATAACATTTCCTTTCCCCAAATTAACGTGATTTGTGTTGTGTTCGTTTTTTTTTTTTTTTCGTTTCCACATACACTTTGCTTTCATTACACAAACTATAAACAACAGGAAAACTTTTCTAGTATTCAATTCCAGTAAAGACGAAAAAAAAATTACTGGCCTATCAACAACTATCTTCTTTCTCCTTCTTGGTTTATTACTTTCCAATCCTTTCACGTATATCAACTGCAACGCTTGGTGTTGAAATAGTACATTGCTATTAGGACTGAACCCATTGAACTTAATTTTAGAAGAACCTCCCAACCCCAGGGCAGAGACAACCAACAACAACAAGAACAACAATACGAGCAACAAGAACAACAAGAACATATCCAAGCACCACAAACAACAAAATCCAATTATTTGCCACCATGACCACCCAAGATGAGTCCGTCCGACCAATGCAAATCAAAATTTTATATTCATTGGACACCCAACCAAACGTCTATTTATCCAGGTCGGAAACTTTGCTTCTCGTCAAGACCGTCGAAATGCCACTAGGTCCAGATCAATCCGAGCTAATAACATTAGGAGGTTTGGAACTCAAAGATTGTGTACAGCAAGTTGTCACATCCGCTCCTGACACTTTCAATTTGAATGTGCGAGATTTTGAAGTTTATTATCAAGATATAAGTGAACAACCACACGAGCCATTTGTTGCCAATGGAGTGATTTCTAATTTGCTCAATTCTGATGAGTCATGCTTAGTACCCGGTCGCGTTTGTCAAAGTTTGGGGGCCAGTTCTATATTCGGTAATAAATCAAGAATATCATCAGAAATACTTGAAATAAGAATGCAATTGCGTACAATTGAAAAACCAACACCTAAAGAAATCCCTCAACAAGCACCACAACAACAATCGCAGTCACATAAACACTTGAATTCACATTCATATTCACATTCGCATCAAAACCGTGCAGCTGTGGCTCAGAGAAGTAATCTGCAAATTATTACTGAAAGAAAGAGACTGCACGAATCAGCATCACATTATTCATCTAATTATCCTGCTGCAAAGGCAACTAGGACTTTGTCTTTACCTTCATTTCCTGGAAGTTCAACAACTCCACGTCATAGAAGGGATAGAGTTGAAGAAAGGTTCAAAAACGCACCATTTTTCCAGAGTCTGGATAAGGTTACTTATGACAGTAATCAAAACAGTCAAAAACGTTCAAATCACGCCACTACATCTACTCCATCTACATCATTACTCCAACCACAACGTGCGTCACGTACAAGATCCATGATAACATCTTTCGTTCCAGTCATATCTTCACCAATTAACGAAGAGCCGTATTCTGATGACCCAGATTACAATATCATTGAAGATCATATTCCAAATGAAGACGAGGAAAGTATCGGAGACAACTCATCCGTGTCGTCGCCATTCACCCCACAACAGCCACCATACAAGCCACCAACCCCAACACAATTGCCAGACGACCTAGATAGTATACGAAGTCACACGATACAAAGCTCCAAATTACCGAAAAACCACGGTTTGGTTTGTATTAATGAGTGTTGTCGTACCAGTACTTCTGTGAATTGGAGATACTTTGAAACTGAGTATCGATCAGAATATTCCAAACTATTGACTGCTAGTAAATTTGACAAGAGAGATTATGAAGGAATGTTGGGACCATTGTGTAATGCATGCTTTTTATTTTACAAAAACAAAGGATTCATGAGACCAGAACATGTAGTTCGAAAATATATTCATCAACAACGCTATAATGCTAAGCTCCGCAAGAAGCAAAAGGAAGATCAATCTGCTACCAAATTGGATTCTGTTGCCGGGAAGAAATTTGCCGCCGGCGCGTCTATGTCGCTAAATTCTGCCGGTCCTATTTCCTCGCCTGGAGTAACCAATTTTCCCGCACCTTCTCATACTCCCTCGGCTATTAATCAAGTCATACAGAGTAAAGCATCTTCGTCATCCACTGCATTTTCTACCAGTAATATCAACTATGATCCAACTCCGCCTGGATTCACTCCAGATTACAATGACTTGCTTCATCAAATAAACATTTACGGTGGTCCAACAACAGATATTGATCCGTTGCCTGGTGCAACTCCTCCTATGGTCGCTACAAAGTCCAACACTAGAGTTATTAATGTCGAAGAAGTTGAAAATCCTAAAAGGGCAACAAAGTTAAACACCAGAGTTATCGACATACCATCGGACGATGAAAATAAGGAAAATTGTCCACCACCACCACCAACAACAACAGCAGCAGTTGAAAATTCTGCAGCATCCGTTGCTCCAACGAATGGGCCACAAACTGATCCACCGATGAGAGACCAGGATTATGATCATATCTTACATTCCTTAAACGAGAATACAACCGATTGGATGAATTTCTTTTCCTCCCCCAAGAATAGAAACAGCCCCAATTCAAAAACTCCTGTAGATATGCAAAATCAAGCTGCACAAAAGTCACCTACTAAAAATCCGTCCAGTATGTTCAAGAAATCTATGGCCAACATGCCTTCATCTCCTTATCAATCGTCTAATCTTCTCCCATCTGATGATCATGATCAAAAAGAGTTGAATGACGAGATTAACAAGATGATCAATATTAGTCCGTTCAAATCTTCCTCTCCTGGTAGAGCTAATCGATTAGATACTGGTAATCTGATTATGTCCTTACAAGCTAAAAATAAGAATCAAGAAGCAGCCGGTGGATCCACACCAAATACTGATTTCTATTCTGATGAATTGCAAAAAAACGATGACAAATTCACAAACGAGCTACGTAAACAAAATGAGCTCGTAGATCATTAAGCTTTTGGATTTGCATGATGGTATACTACTTATAGTCGTAATTTCTTTTTTTTTCGTTTTTCCTTTAACTCACGTTACGTTAATATATTTATTTTTTTCCGATTTTTAGGCGTAAAAACCCCATAGAAAAATCATACTCAGTAGTACATGGTTCTTGATCTAGACGGCCGCTTCTATGAATGGACTACAGGGCTACTAGATACAATTTCGGAATAACGGTATGTAGAACAAGTTAACTTTGACTTTTGTACTGCGCATGGCAATGCATGCAGGAGGAATAAATGATAGTTTTTCCGAGATACTAAGAATAGACAATCAATTTTAATTCCGGGAGTTCCAGGTTTCAAGTGGGGAAAAAAGAAAAAAAAAATTAATCGAACTGGTGGGGATAACCTGGTTACCAAAATACAAAATGGAACTCTTCTCCGCCCAATGGAATGTTCTGCGTTTTTTTTTTTTTTTGAATTTGGATTTTGGATTTTTGCAGTTTTCTGTCAAATTGATTGTTGCTCTACTGTTATTGGTCCAAAAACAGCCACAACCACAACCACAATGGGAGTATTGGTAGTTTATCTGTCTCCATGGTCCTGAATTTAGCCTTTTATTGTGGATTCAATAACCACGGGAAATAGGAAATTCTCTCAGAGGTTGATGTGGGGGATCCCCCAATTCCATCTATTGTTTTCGCTCGCTGGAACGCTCGCTCGTTCACCCCCTACGGCTGCACACTCTCGCTTCTTTTATGTCCATCTATCATCCCCCACACGAACTACAATACCCAATTGTCCTTGGCAATTTTTTTTTTTCGTCATGGCTTGGATGGGTTTAAAGATAACCTGTAAAGATAACACTAGAAGATAACAATCAATCGAGAAAAAAAAGATTATAAACAAAACTGCAAATCTTTGGATGAAAGGAAGTAAATAAAAACTGAACGGAGTCAATTCCAAAGATTCTAGAACAAGTTTGGTTGTGGCAGTGATGAGAGGGGAGAAAAGTAGGGGAGAAAAGAAGATGAACCTCCTTATCGATGTTGCATATTGCAATAACCTTTTTCGTAAAACTACTTGCACATGCAAAAACTAGCAAAGATAACATGTAAAAAGTAGAAGAACTTACAATAATCGAGATCCCTTGTTTTTGTTTCGACTTACCCCATGGGCTAGTTCGTCCGGGTCTCGCTTTGTTCTCCCACATGGAGCAAATCTAAAGGCGGCCCAGAAGGAAGAATGAGTGAATGAAAGGGAACTACAGTAGACGATAATGAGATCTTTTTTTGTCTTTTTGTTTTGTTACTGAATTGTACTGCACTTTCCTAAATTCTAGAGATAACACTACAAGGAAGCAAAAAAAAAAAAAATCCCTCGGCAAAATTAGGAGGAAACAATTGTGTACTTGTTGGTAAGTAGCTGGGTAAATAGGACAACTGTGGCATTGATGAATACCACATCTTCATTGGCTGCTTGTGTTGTCGTACAAGACTGTATGTTATGTTCTTCCGGCTCACATGCCACACTGACTCCTCAGCCCGGAGTGGAGTGGAATGAAACGTGGGACCAATGGGAAGCGGGGAGGGACATTTCAAATTGGTTGTTTGCTGTTCTTTTGACTTCTCTCATCTATAACCATCTTTGCTCCTGTCTCCTATTTTGCAATTGCATTACCTGGCTTATCGATTATATCCCCCCATAATAATGCAAATCTTGCAGGTGTCCCACTATCTTCTCCGCCTTTCCACGTTTGCTCCGTTAAATCTGTTTCTCCTGCACATAACTACTGATTCAAAACTCAAAAGGTTACCTCTTTGTGTAACTTGAGCATCATCGGATTATCTTTTTTTTCTTTTTTTGGAGGAAAAATTTTAATTCTTTTTTTTTTTTTTTACACGTACAATGTCTGCACAAAATCCACCCCGCCGGCGTTTTGTACAATTGGAGGTGTATCACCTTATTACAATTTCTTACTCATCTTTGTCATAAAACAATATCTTTCCAACGTTCGTAATCCATCCATGAAGGCAAAAGGAAGTTCACAGCGTACAACTCAAGATCTGTCCATACACCACCACTGAAAGAAAACAAAAAACGTTGTTCACAAGTCATAAAGCGGAGTTACACAAACGGCTTATTTAATTTATTGAGATGAGAAAGAGTATTTCCTTAAATTTCGTTCTTAGCGTTTATGTGATAAAAGAAAAAAATTAGAAGTACAATCCTGTTTCATTGTTCGCTGATTCTTAGTATCCGAGAGTAATTCGGTTTCGGCACTGAGTTGTATTCATTTATTATTTCCTTTATTTTGTGGAGACGAAATTTCTTGTATATCAGAAGGAAGATAGTGAAATATCGAAACAAAGGATACCCTATTGGGGCTGGTGAGAAAATACCATACACCGTCGCCTGTTTTCGGTTGAAATTAGTCCTGCAAGCATCTCACCAGACATCAACTCCGATAGTTAACAATAACATTAGATACGACACAAACCAGAAGAGTAAACATAAGGGGGAGAATTTACTGGCAGAGATGATGTTGGAGTTTATAGTTTCTCCGTAAGCACATACGTGAAAATATGAAAAAAGAAAGCAGAGTTTTTCCGAAAATTCGACCAACTTAAGCCAATTTGCATTAATTACACAAAATAGACATGCAGAAATGAAAAAAAATATTTTATGCAAGAAGCGTTAAAAGTAATTGCGGGTTGTAGTCGTTTCTTTTTTCTGGCACCTGTTGGGTAGTGTAGTAAGCGAAAATCCACATATAAATTTGACTCCAGATCTCCCCCAGCCCAAAAGGACAAAAAATTTAGTTTGCTTCTGGTTCCCCAATATTGACTCCATACCTCCCTTAAAGATAAACATATCAAGATAAAGATTAAGATAACAAGTGCAAAATGATGCCTCCCAAGGACAAGAAGAATAAAGACGACAGACCTTATAAATGTACATATTGTGACAAAGCATTCCATAGATTGGAGCACCAAACTAGACACATCAGAACTCACACGGGTGAGAAACCTCACGCGTGCACTTTCCCAGGTTGTGTTAAAAGATTCAGCAGATCCGATGAACTAACAAGACATTTAAGAATCCATACCAATCCAAGCTCAAGAAAGAGAAAGAATAAGAATCAAGATTTAGTGGAGCCTACTCCAATGAATGTTCAGAATTTACCTCCTGGTTCGTATGCGGTACCAAACACTGCAATCCCATATGCTATTGATCGTAATGGAAATCCCGTGTATCATCAACCATACCCAATTTTCTTTGTTCCCCAGGCAAACGGATATATGCAACCAGTTGTTCAAGCCCCGAGTCTCTCAATTATTCCTCCACAACCACCACATGCACAAGCACAAGCACAACAAGGACCAGTACAAATTCCACAGTCAATGCAGGCACCACGAATGGCAAGCCCGCCCCAAAACCTGACAACCCCTACTCATTTACAACAAGAAGGATCTGCGGTTTTTTCTCTTCCATCGTCACCTACAAGCTCGTACCAATCCATTCAAAACCGTCAAAACCAAGCACAACAACAGCAATCACTACCACCACAAGCAAATCCACATATATCTATACAGGCTCCTCCAATGTCTTCCAGATCAATATCTTCAGATGCAATCAGATTACCACCACTAACGACCAGCAATCATATCCAACAACGCTCACAATCATCAATATTGAAATCAGAGTCTAACACTAGCCTATATTCGGATTCACAAAGAGTGTTTAGCCAAGCAAACTCAACAGTACATTCATTGGGCACATCACCAGATACTAGTCCATCATCCATGCCACCACCAAATGTAGTTCCAAATCCATCGTTTAGTAATTTGAATGAATATTTCCAACAAAAGAGTAATAATCCAAGAATTTTCAATGCTAGTTCGTCATCATTAAGTTCATTAAGTGGTAAAATCAGATCTACTTCTTCTACAAACCTTGCGGGATTACAAAGATTGACCCCATTGGTCGCAACATCAACTTCCAACAATACCACCATTGGAAAATCCATCATCCCATCACAACCATCATATACATCACTAAATTTGGAATTTTACAATAATACCAATGGATCCCATGCTAATAAGAAATCAAGACCCAATTCACCAATACAATCCGCTATGAATATTTCATCCATAATGAGTTCACCAAGTGAAACGCCACTACAGACTCCATCACAATCTCCACGTTTACAAGCTAGTCATTGTCCCTCTTCAAGTAATATTATTGAAGCTGCTCAGGCAAAATTGGAAAATATCGCTACTACAGGTACCCAATTGCCTCCAATTAGATCGGTTTTAAGTTTCACCAATTTGTCGGATTACCCACCTCCAAATAGGTAGATCTTCTATAGTATGTAATATGAATGAATTAATACCATTAATAATAAAACTATCTTACAAATATTAATATGTAAAGGTTATGTGTTTCTTTTCTGTTTCCTTATCTTTTAAATAACATCACTGACCATTGTGCCGACATTTAGTGCGGGTTAGTATCTTTCTTCGCCAGGTTTTTCTTTTTTTTTTTTTTTTCCCGCGTGGGATGATGCTCCTTCCCCATGGGCCCTCGCCATATAGGTCGATCTGAAATCTTCTTCTGGTTTGCAATTCTCGCTGCCGGAATAATAGACGGACGAGAAAAAGATTCCGAGAAATGCAACCCTGTTGTAAGTTGTTAATTTCTGCTTTTACATTATGCATCTATGGAATGGACAACAAATCAGAATTGCAGTTTAGTGTGGTCTAAAGATAACATACTAGATTTGGGTTCCCGTCCGTTAGACGTTATGTTTTAAGAGTGGGCGGCGGCAGTGGAGGTAACAAGTTCGAATATAACACAAGGCAATTTTATTTTTGTATCAGAATTATTTTCCTTTCCCACAACTTGTTTTCTTTTTTTTTTTTTCAACTTCCATCTGTGATTGTTGTTTGATTTAGTTTCCCCCGACCGTTGAACCACAAGGAAACTTGAATTGAATTGCATAATGACAATTCTCGGGAGAATATCTCGCGGAAGAAATGACAAAAAGAAACTGTAGTGTTGGCCCTTCGGATTAACTTTCCCCAGGCTTTTCAAAAATAATATATTTGATCATCAACCGTTCTGTCCCCTGCCCCCAGAAATTTCGAGTATTGTTCCTCTTGTTTAGAACTAACAATAGACCGGAGTTTCTGGTATACCCCCACCTCCTCCACCTTCTTCCCACATGCTCTAAATTTACACATAGCTAATCATTCATTTAGTTTAGTTGGGGAAGTTCGACTCTTCTTAGTCGGTGTGATTGCTCCTCGTTTAAGCTCGCAAAGAATTGCTATATCGCTTGCAAACAAAAAAAAACACAGGAATATGTTCAAACGGATATCTAGAAATATAAATGCATCAAGAATCCCCACTTATTCTTCATTCAAATTAATTCCAAAATCATCACCATCATCATTGTTAGTACCATTATCATATTATACAACCATGACTACTTCAACTATTCCTACTCCTACCATCAAATTGAACTCCGGTTATGAAATGCCAATCGTTGGATTTGGCTGCTGGAAAGTCAACAATGCAACCGCCGCTGACCAAATCTATAATGCCATTAAAACCGGTTATAGATTATTCGATGGTGCCGAAGATTACGGTAATGAAAAAGAAGTTGGTGACGGTATC
>JAJLZW010000202.1:0-17233 GCA_030572435.1 Candida labiduridarum | reverse complement strand
ACCAAAGGGGGTATTGCTTTATGGACCCCCAGGATGTTCTAAAACGTTAACTGCCAAAGCTTTGGCCACAGAATCGGGGTTGAATTTCTTGGCCGTGAAAGGACCTGAAATATTTAACAAATATGTCGGAGAGTCGGAAAGAACAATTCGTGAAATCTTCCGAAAAGCCAGGGCTGCTTCACCATCAATTATTTTTTTCGATGAGATTGATGCTATTGCAGGAGACCGAGACGGAGACAGTTCCACCACTGCCGCTCTGAATGTGCTTACATCCTTACTCAATGAAATTGACGGGGTGGAAGAGTTGAAAGGGGTGGTTATTGTTGGTGCCACGAATAAACCAACAGAAATCGACGCTGCTTTACTTAGACCGGGAAGATTGGACCGTCATATATATGTAGCACCGCCCGATTATGAAGCAAGGCTCCAAATCTTGCAGAAATGCACTCGTAACTTCAAACTAAACAATAGTGATGTGGATCTTACAAAAATGGCCGATTTAACCGAAGGATGCTCAGGTGCAGAGGTGACGCTCTTGTGCCAGGAAGCTGGTTTAGCTGCAATTATGGAAAACAAAGAAGCTACCAATGTTTGCAAACGCCATTTTGATCATGCATTAGAAGGGATCTCCAAAGGAATTACGCCCGAAATGCTTCAATATTACGAGAACTTTTCCAACAGAAGTGGACTCAATATGTAACACTAACAGAAAAAGAAAAAATGGATTTTTTTGTTTCGATTGTTGTTGTTGTTGTTGTTGTTGTTGTTGTTGTTGTTGTTGTTGTTGATAAATACACCCCATATTGCACATCACAAAATATACTAATAGATTATTAAATTGATAAATAGACAAATAGACAAATAGGCAAATTGACTAACTAACTAACTCTATACAGGCACTTCCGGAAAAATCGATTATTGTTGTTGACACTCTTCTTGCAAATTTTTTTCAAAATCCGGAGGCAAGTCCTTATCATTAAATCCAAAGGCATCAGCACCACCGGCGTTCTTCGCATCTCCGAAGCCAGGAAGGAAATCACCCGCATCGCCAACCAATTCACTTGGTGGTTGTCCCAATTCTTGCAATGATTCCAATAACGCGTTGACTTGATCTCTTTGGTCTTTATTATCATCCGTGTAGCTTTCACGTTCGAAAATCCTGACAATATCATTCGTGATCTCATATTGTTTGGTATAATTCTTATACTTGAATTCTTCAAGGGTGTCTTTATTCTTTTCTAAATATGCAGGGAATTTCGTATTCAAGTCCTTAATAGGTTCGTACAACACTTCTTTGGAACTCAATTGTTCCAACATATCCACCAACAATTTACTCATATCCATATCACCTCCATTTCCATCACCACCCATACCGGCCAATAATTGTGTCAATAAATCTTCTGGATTGGAACCCATAGGATCGTTTTTGAATTTGGCGTCGATATCATCCCCCAGTTTTTTCAATCTTTCCATGGTTTCTTTCATCACGTATTCGAAATTTGCAGGTTTCTTTTCTTCTGCTTCCACCGATTCTCGATGGTTGTCTTCAAACTCTTTCACCAACTCTTGGAATTGTTTTTGTGCTTCTGGGTTCTCTATTTTCAAATCCTTGATTAATTCGGTAATTGATTGTTGGAAATCAGCATCAAGTGGATCAGACGCACCAAAGGCTTTGCCTGTAGCTCCAGTACTATCGCCAGCACCAGCTCCCGTGGCTGAGGATGGTTTGTTGTCGGTATTGGACCCAAGTGATGCACCTGGTGGTTTGCTCAACACGTCGTCTGCGAAATCGTCCAACAAGTCGTCCAAATCATCCAAATCGTCGTCATTGGTAGATTGTGTGGGGATTTTAGAATCGTCACTCTTAGCTTTGACAGTTGAAGAAGCTGTAGTATCTGGCTGCTTGTCTTCTACTTGTTGTGTACTAGTTACTTGTTCTGGTATTTCTTTCTGTGAAGTCATGGTGTGATAATTGGCTTGGAAATGAAAAAAAAAGACGTCATTAGAGTGGGGGAACAAAACATGCGGTAAAGTGGAACTATTTATGTGTTGATCTCATTTAGCTTATGAAAAAAAAAAAAAAAATTTGTTCATTTATTGATATTTCCTGAAAGAGACTTCCGCTGTAAAATTTAAATTTTAGTACCATCTGGTTCAGCGCTGTTGTCATCCGTGGTGGTAAATTGGGGCGATATCACGAGAGAGGGGCGTCCCCACTTTATTTCTCACTGTAATTTTCGGCTTCGGAACAAAATTAAAGTTTTTTTTTTTTTGATTTTTTCCCATGCCGTGCCACAACCCCCACCAGCACTAAATATCAACGGCTATATCTATGTGCCACCATCTGAAATTGAATCTTTCTATATTATGCTGGGAAGAAAGCAATATATTTTGAAAAGAGACAACTATTTCCGAGTATTCAGGGTTACTCGTGGTCTATGGTCTACAAAAACCAGAGCTAAAAATATCAAAACAATCGGAATATGTGCGGGCACTTATAGTATATTTATATACATACAATGATGTTGACTTAAAACGGAAATAAAGGTGAATCTAACTTACATCTTCAACATGGGAAAATCAAACTAATAACTAAATAACAAAAAAAAAATCAATCAATCGCTTCATTTCTATCATAATTTTGGTTTACTTGCATCTATTCCTCCTGCAGTGGCGTTCCAATTAACCTCCAAAGTACCATTCTCGTTCTCTCCTTGTGCATCCTTGCCAAAGAATACCACGGTCACTGTCAAGTCATCACGGTATCTTCTGGAAACCGGATTTGGAATGGAGATCAACATCGACGTTTGCTCTCGCGATCCCCCATTCGACAACGCGTTTCTTATTAGATGTGTCGATACATTGTTATCTTCCAACAAGAAGCTATTTCCGATCTTGTTATTCAAAGGTTTCTTCAGTGTCTTGTCGTTGGTGAGGTCTTGAACCATGGGCAATTTCCCGTCGGCATTTCCAAATCCAAACCACGATTTTCTTGGCTTGATCATATCGGCTTTTTCCATCCATTTCACCACCAATCCCACAATCTCTTCGTTGGTCAACATCTCATACAATCCATCAGATGCCATGACCAAAAAGTCGTGATCGTTAGGATTGATTTTCGTGGTTGTGATCATTGGTTCTGCAGTAACATATGGTGGGGATTTCAATTGGTTTGGCAATGGTCTGCCAAAAAACTGTTTGTAAATTCTTTCCTGGATCAGTGCTGGCAATTTGTAACGACAATCTCCAAATGCTCTCGTTGGTTCTAGACTGCCCAAGACTCTGCCATTTCTAATCACTTTGGGTTCGTTAGGATGTTCACTGATGATACGTGCAACTTCAGAAGGACTCGAACCCGTCTGATCAATACTCAACTGGCGCACGGTCCATTGGTTATCTTTAAATGATCCCAAAATAGCTCTTGAATCCCCTGTTACGGCAACTTTCAACAATTGCGAATTGGTATCGTAGAACCCCAACAATGCACATGATCCTGACAATGCAGGCATCAACAATTCTGCCGCTTTGGCCTTGTTCCCTTCAGTTAATAATTTCTCAATATTGGTGTTGACAATTTCATGATCCAACTTCAAGAACCCATTCTTAATGGCTTGGTCGATGGTAGCGTTATTCGGCACATATCGCAAATTGTCTTCTCCTTGTACTGGTTTATAGATCGTACCCAATTCGTTTATCACATAGCCAATCAACTGGTCTCTCAATTTTGAAGACGTGGTCCAACCTCCATGACCGTCAAACACCCCAAAAAACATCCAGTCCGTGGAAGTCTTGATATTATTGTCTTGCAAAATAGGAACTTGCACAATCTCTTCAGCTCTGTCATCTTCAATAGGAGAATTTGAAGGTAACTGACAGATATCGTATCTCGTAACACCTTTGCCCCTGTTCACCAGGTAACTTTCTTCGTACTGACGCAATTTGGTGCTGACTTGTTCTTCATTGAGTAAGAAAATGCCCTCTTTGTGTTGCTGATGACTGATACTATCCTTCTGATGCAATGATGAGGTGGATGTACTGAAGTATTTCTTCTGGTTGGGTTCTTGTAGGAGTTTTCTGGATTGTTGTGGCGGAGGTAAATTCAGTGGTAATGTATCCAAGTTGAAGTAGTTCGACTGGTTGAAGATAATATAAGATCCTACTATAATGACGCCCGACACTAATGCCACTGACTTTTTATATGGTGGTTGTTGTTGGTGTTTCTTTGGTGCCGAGGTTTTAATTGCCATGTTTGAAGAACTTAATAACGCTTTGGTTGCACTATAGGATGACCTTGCTGACTGCGACAACAATCGTTTGCTGATGGTCTGGAACTGTTTGTTGGTAAGATACAAAAGCTTTGGCTTTGCAGATAGGGCAAACGACATGGCTATGCTACTGTGATGAGGACAAGGTAATGTAATGTGTTAATCGACGAATAGTTATAAGTCGCAAGTTAATAAATAAAAAGATCAAAAAATCGTTGAAGTGATCTTAAAGACAAACGGTAAAGATGAGTGGGCGGAGTGGTTGAACTGCTTCTAATTTTTGGTTGCCCTGCTGTATTATCTAAAATAAATCTGTGTAGAACCCACTGGTGATAAATGCCGCTCAATCAATAATTCCGAAGGTTGATTGCTGTTTATCTTTGTTAGTAATTTTTTTTTGATTGATTATCGCACGGTTTGCTTCAAGTTGTCATTCATTGGTCGAGTGACCTTTTTGTCCAATTCACACGACCATTGGTACTATTTCTGTTTGCAACTTATCTACTATGATCTACGACACCCTTACTGTATCTATTAGTACATTATTTTATTGAGAAATCACATATAAACACACGAAGAGAAACACTCCACCATTCTTGTTTGATTTAACCTAATCTCTCCTTCACCATCACCTCTTTACTTTCCTTCATTATAATTTAATTATACCAAATCCTGATAGCAGCACCTACAACGTCAGCATATTAATTAAAATACACGGTACGCCTAGAGCACTTGGATATAATGTCTCCAATAAAAAACTTTATTAAATAATTAGAACCACAATCTCATTTAATGGATAAACCAAATAAAAGAAAAACCACCAAAAAGGTTCTAGTGAAAAGTGAAATAAAAAATGAACAAAAATTGTGATGCCACCTCCCATAAGAATGTCATGTCATCAAGCTAGCTTAAGCAGCAATGGTGACTTCGACATCCACACCTGGTTCGATGGTGATTTGAGTAATTCTCTTGACAGTGGAAGCTGGGGCTTGCAAGTCAATAACTCTTTTGTGGATTCTCATTTCGAAAGCATCCCAAGTCTTAGAACCTTCACCATTTGGAGTTTTTCTGGTGGTGATTTTCAAAACCTTGGTTGGCATTCTAACTGGACCTTTTTTAACAATGTTAAATTGGGCAGCGTTTTTGATGATGTTAGCAGAAACGTTTTCCAATTGCTTAACTTTGGTGGAAGTTAAGGTGATTCTGATCTTGTGGATTTGTTGTTCAGCTTCTTGTTCGACTTTTTCCTTGTTGATTGGAGCAGACATTTTTGTTTAATGTTGACGTTGTTAGAGAAGAAAGGAATCAAAACTATACCCAAAAAAAAATAGTATGTGTGAAAAATTTTGTACTGTGAGTAGAGGAGTGGTATACTGTTCGCATGATTTTGTTACATTTTGCACGCTCCCCATGCATTTTGGTGAACACAAAAATAGAACATGTGTTAGGGTTATAGCCCTGGATTTTTTCTACAAAAGAAATCGCACCAACAGTACTTGTTGGTGCGATTTCGGGTGTTATAGATACTACGGTCGGTCAATTATGTACATTACATTTAGACGTGTCACTATGTATGAGATCTTTAAATTAGTTAGTAAGCATTCTTTATCGACCACTCAAGCAAAAGCTAGTTTATTTGGGATCAGAAATCAATTAATTGGTTTTCTCCATGGGTTTGTTTTTTGGATTAATGTCAGAGAGATTCCCAATTGAAAAGTTCATCATCAAATATAGCAAAGCATTACCTCACTAAGTTGGTGGTTGTAATATCGGTTTGCAACATACTGCTATGAATATCATTCGTGTGAATGAATGGATCAAGAATAAAGAATAATGCATTGGGTTGAACTTTTTCTATGGGACATATTTTTTTCTTTTAGATGCCGTGACACGATGTCGTGCGCATATGTCAGGAACATAATTTAGGGTTTCTGTAACAAATTGACTGCAAAAACACCATGTTGGGTGTAGTGATCTTTAATTTGACTTTAAATTGGTTTATTTAGTTGGGCAGCAAGTCTGATTTCTTGATATCGAACCTCATAAAAGCATATTAATAAGTTATTTTTTTTTTGAAGATTTTTGAACATATTCTGAGCGAAAAAGATTGATACATTGAATAAATATACAACTTAGTTCAACGACTATTTACAAAACATCCTACAGTACTTACTACTTCGCTATTTCTTTTTCTAACCCTTGTACAACCTTCCACATCAACTTCAAATCATCTTCCGTGGCATATCCACTAGTAGCCCATCTGATTCTTCCCATGGTATCAATAAGATAAATATACCCTGTACATTGGTTATCACAATGTAACAGCTCCCTAATCTCTGAAGACATTATATGACTAGGTAACATGAAATAATTATCATATCTACTCTCATTAGAATTCAAACTTTTCTTCAAATTACCAGCACCCATGTTTAACGCAAACCCTTTGATCCAACTCTGGGGCATGCTCACATCAATAATTTGAGCATTGGGATAATCCTGTACAAAAGTATCATAATCCTTCGAGTATAAGTTTTTCCCATCGACTTGGAAATAAGATTCGGTACATTTTTCACCAGCGACAGTCGAAAATATCTTTACGATACTAACCTTGTTATCTAAGGCTTCATAAAAACTTCTCAGTTCACCAGTTAGGGTTTTCGCAATGAAATCAGGGAAATATAAGGATTTTTCTGCCTTGAAGTACGATATTGGCGGAGTGAATATCTTGCCTTTGGTGTTTTGGAACGATTTCAATTCATAGATCGGAGAGTGTTTCAAATCATAGTCCAATTGTCTTTGTCGTCTCTCTTTTGCCTTGGAACCAAATAATTCTTCATAGATGTTGGAAATGGAATATGTATCAGATAATTTGTGATTTAATAATACTGGTTTGGATAAACCAATAGGTCTGACTATATTGTATGATTTCTCTTGAGCTGGTTTGATGGTTTCCTTGAAGGTGTTGACAAACCTTGGTGGAGGTCTTTGGGAGAGAACCTTACCGGTGGACAATGCCCTGACAAGCAGTCTTTGCATAACCAACAATTGAAGTGTTCTTACAATGTAACTGGAAATATGATACGTTTGAGGGTAAGCATATACTATAGAAAGATTGTCTGAAATTTTGCCCTGGGCTGGAGAGACAGAAACACAGGTCGTGCGGACGTGCCGAAAAATAGAAGAACCCGCACAGCTCGACGAACAATACTTTCGCACCACGAGAATCATCAACAGTCAGTAACAGACAGAGGAAGAAAAAAAAAAGAGAAAAGTTGAATGATCCTCCCAAGCAATAATCAACACACACATACAACGTTCAGTCTATTAATTGTTAAATATCAATTTTTTTATTTGCATTATTACTAGCATTATCTAAACACATAACAGAGAAAAGAGAACAAAAAGACAACCATGTCGATACAATTGCGTAATGGTCTAGCCAACCAGAGTCTAGATCGAGTGTTGGAAGATTTATTGGTGAGATTCGTGGTCAATGTGCCAGAGGAAGATTTGTCTTCAATTGAAAGAATTATGTTCCAGATAGAAGAAGCACAATGGTTTTATGCTGATTTTGTTCGTCAGTTGAATCCAGAGTTACCACCTATGAAGATGAAGGCATTTTGTGCCAAGATATTGGAAAAATGTCCCCTCGTGTGGCAATGGGGTGATCCAAAAGAGGCATTATCGAAATTTGGTAAATACAAATCGACCATACCCGTCAGAGGGGTTGCTTTGTTTAACAAAGACTTGAATAAAGTGGTTTTAGTTAAGGGTACCGAGTCAAACACATGGTCTTTTCCAAGAGGGAAAATTTCTAAGGATGAAGCTGACATTGACTGTGCTGTCAGAGAAGTTGAAGAAGAAACTGGGTTCAATTGTCGACATTTAATCAATGAGAACGACTGCGTTGAGAGAAATATCAGAGGGAAGAATTACAAGATCTACTTGGTGAAGAATGTACCGGAAGATACTGTTTTCGAAACCCCCAAATACGAAATCTCTCAGATTCAATGGTTTGACATTAAGACCATTCAAAAGAAAAATAAGACCAACCCCAGCTCGTTTTTCATTGTGGGGACAATATTGAAGCCAATGATGAAATGGATCAACAAGAACAAGGGTGTATTGAACGAAGAAGAGATTATGTTGCAAGTCGAATTGAAATTGAAAGATTTGTTAGGACTCAACAAACCTGCAGAAAACGTGGATGCAGGCAGAGAGTTGTTGAATATTTTGCAGAAAGTTGGACAAAACGACGCACAAGTGCCAGCCTCGCCTTCTGTCTCATCGCAAGTCTTGGGTAATCAACCAGCGCAACAACCTATGTTCAATTTACCAGTACCTCAACATCTACATAACCAGATTCCATTTTTTGCTGGTGCTCATGCTGCATTCCCGTTCTATAATCAACCATTTTTCAACCCAATGATATTTGCTCCTCCTCAGTTCTTACCACCTCACCCAGGAGCTTACACCCACCACCAGGACCAACAACCACCAAACCCACAATCATTTCAAAAACCAAAGACAAACTCCAAGGAATTACTATCTATATTAACCACCAAGTCCGACAAGAAAAAGGATCAAGACGACCATCAGTCAACATCGAAAAAGACAGTGGAAGATGGAAACATCAGATCAAGAGCCCAACAATTGTTGAGCGTGTTCCCTAGTAAGAAATCCAAAGAGAGGAAAGATGTTGAAAAGGAAGAGACAGTACACAAGGATTCACATAAACTGCCAATTACTGAGCGCAACGCTAATGTTTCATCAAACTTGAACCCGTTAATTAATTTAAATCAAGAGGCATCAAATGAGATTGAAGAATCAATTAGAAGCCATCAACATCAACAACCAATTCCATCTGGTAAAAAGATTATATTATTGAAAAGATCCGATAACAAGGGTTCTAATGAATTATTAGGTTTATTGGACACCAAAAAGCAAAGTCCACAACCTAATTCTGGTTCTTCTGCTTCAAATGAACTTCTAGGATTACTTCATCATGCTCCAAAGGAAAGCACTCAAAAAAGCAACAAGGACCCATCTAATGAATTATTAAATATGCTCAAGAAATCCAATACTAGAAGCGAAAAGGAAGAATCGCCACAGGCAAATGACATATTAGGGTTGTTGAAGAAAAAACCAACCACAAACAAAACTTCTGGAAATCAATTATTAGGTTTACTTGATAGAAAGAGCGACAACAATGAAGGAGCAAGAAATGAAATTCTCAATGCATTACATCCAGAGACAAACCATAACCCAAGCTCCGCAACTTTGAATTTGCATCTTCACCAACAACAGCCACCACAACAGGCACCACAACAGGCATCAAAGCAACAGAGAGAATCCACTCAACGATCCTCTTCCAACCAGTTATTAGGTTTACTTCAAAGAAAGAGTCCAGAGAAGAAAGAAAGCATTTCTTCACCGAACGCAGATATTTGGGGGTCAAGCAATATAAACACTCCAAATGGCAACTCAAGCAAACAGTTTGATTTCAGCAATTTTGCGACCGGCTCAAACACCATCACTTCACCACCTGCTGTAGATATTTGGGCCACTCCAACCTTACCAGTTGAAAAACAAGCACCTAGACGAAGCAGTGAATTACTTGGCCTTTTAAACAAGAACAGATCACCAAGTGTTGGAGCTTCTCCCAGCATCTCACAAGTTCCCCAAGCAACAATTAAGCAAGAACAACGCGAGCCAAAGGAAGATCCACGCGAGGATTTTGAGAATTTTGAAAACTTTGAGGATTTTGAAGACTACAACGATGGATATCAATTTGATGACCATTTCCTTGATAAGACATACAGAAATTTCGACATCGCTAGTGATGAAGAAGATGTGGACCACTTGATTGATCCTTTGGCTACTCAACATAGCGTCACGTTTACCCCGCAACAACAAGACTCACCTCCATTGGCTGAACAACCAAAAAAGATCAAGATATTGAAACATGGTGAGAGTATTGGTGACCTTTTTGGTTCTCCATCTCCAGGAAGCAATGAACAAGGTAAAAGCTTATTAGAGTTGTTGAACCGTAGAAAGTCTCCTCAATAAGCTCTTGTTAAAGTTTTTGTATAAGTTAATCGTGTGTGTATTGTCTCTATAAACAAAAGAAGTCCTTTGCATTTAATGGAACTCGTTTCTGTTTCTTTCGTGGTTGGTATTTAGATGGGATTCCTTGCCTATGGAATTCTTTACTTTCACTCTCTTCTTCTTGTTCCTCTTCTACTTTTTGGGCCTTTCGATCAAGGATAAACGTTTCCCCAAAATAAACCCTCTCACCCACCTTCGCTCGAGCTTCCCATGCATCATCTATTCGTACCCTTGTCGTATACTTGTCATTTCCCAAGCTATCCACCATCGTTATATCCAAGACCATATCCGTTGTCATATTTATGTCTTCAGACGCCAACATATCGTTGCGGATCAAAGTACTCAATTTCAATCCCAAAGGTAATTTGTGAATCAACGAATGTTTGTTCTTATCCAACTTGACCCATTTCGTACCCACCACATAATTATCTCGATCTAAAACCACCGATATATCAGTTTCAATGCATGCCAAGCTCCCGATTCCCATTCCCATCCCCATCCCCATCCGCATCCGTGCCCCACTGGAAGAACTACTACTCAATTTGAACAAGTCAAGTAATCCCTTCAGCGTGATTCTGGTATTGTTGATCTTAAGGATCTTTAATTTCCCCAATTTCCCACTCTTCATACTCAAACATAATCCACCCACAAAAGTATTATCAATTTCATGATTACAAAGATTCAAAGCTACCAAATCACGAATACAGAAAATTGTGAAGTAATCATCTCGGGGAATTTTAATCAAGGATAAATCCAAAATCACAAGTGGATTCCATAAATATATGAATCCTATCATATCATCAAAGGAAATATTCTTAAAGATCGTTTCAAATCGATGTAATCGATTCCCAGGTACACTATTAGCTAGAACTAGTTCATTACGAATATCATTCCTAGTATTTCTCGCTGATAATCTATGAGCTTTGAACGAAGGTATGTCATGGAAATTTTTGGCAAATTTCGCATATGTTTCTGGAGAATCTTGACCAAATTTAAGAATATAATTCCAAACTATTTTCCAAATTGACCATGGTGCCATGTCAAGTAATTTCCAATCGATAAGTGCCACATTCCTAGTCAATTCTAATGCACAAAGTTGTTTCAATGATGGGAATCGCATATCAAGTTTTTCAGTTTTGTATTGTATACTCGCATGTTGTAATGGGGTTGGAGTTAATGCTGTCCATGTGTATATTGGTTGTGAGGATATTGTATCAACAAAATCAAATTGGTTTCCACCACTACTGGTACCAATCTTGATCGTACTGGCCTTTCCAATAGTCTCTTCTTCCCAATCTTTCTTTGCTTTGTTATTGTTGCTATCCTTGGAATTCTCTCTGCCCCATTGCTTCTTAGTATTTTTATTCTTCTTGATTCCAAAGGATATCCTCTTTCTTGGTATTCGTGAATTGGTTGAAGATTTCGATTGCTTCATTACCGCGTAACACGTCCCCCAAGGAAAAAGAACAAACTACCGCGACGAAAAAAAGTAATTTTCGCGAAGAAATTTTTTTTTTCGATCTAGAAGAAAGATGAGATGAACTGAACTATAACATCTCTTACGCAGAGACAGATACACGATTGTAAATAAATAACGAAACGCAAATGAAATTGGATACTTCTCATATGAGGTATTTAACCTCCGACGATTTCAGAGTCTTACAAGCTATTGAATTAGGATCCCGTAATCATGAATTAGTCCCTACACAAATGATCCATTCCATTGGTGGGTTAAAATCCCCATCAGCAACCAATCGTGCCATTGGTGATATTGCCAAATTAAAATTAATCTCCCGATTAAGAAATGCCAAATATGATGGGTTTAGATTAACTTATAACGGGTATGATTATCTTGCGTTGAAAAGTATGCTAAACAGAAATACATTATATTCCGTGGGTACTACCATTGGGGTTGGTAAAGAATCGGATATTTATTCCGTTAGTGATCCCCAAGGAGTTCAAAAAGTGATGAAGATTCATCGATTAGGTAGAACTTCATTCAAGACTGTGAAAAATAACCGCGATTATTTGAAAAATAAACAAACTTCAAATTGGATGTATTTATCCCGATTGGCTGCAGCTAAAGAATATGAATTTATGGAAATATTGTATAATAATGGATTCAATGTACCACAACCATTCGATTATTCAAGACATTGTGTTATGATGGAATGGATTAAAGGTATACCTATGAAACATTTAAGACAACATAAGAATTATAAGAAATTGTATTCCGATTTGATGAATTTCATAGTTAAACTTGCTAAGGCCGGATTGATCCATTGTGATTTCAACGAATTCAATATCATTATCAGGGACGATGCAAGTAATTACGAATACGATTTTGTGGTTATTGATTTCCCACAATGTGTTTCCATAGAACATCCCGATGCTAAAGAGTATTTTGAACGTGATGTACAGGGAATTAGGGATTTTTTCAGTAAGAAATTCAAATATAATCCCCAACATGATGCCACCATGTTTGATACTGAAGGATATGGAGATGGGTATAAATATGCATATCCTAATTTCAAACGTGATGTGATTAGAGAAAAGAGTTTAGATGTTGAAGTTCAAGCTTCCGGCTATGCTAAAAAGAAAACTGGAAATAGGGAAGATAAGGATTTGGAAAAAGCGGTTATGGGTATGAGAATAGTTACCGATGAAAATGATGATCTTTCCGAAATAGAAGATGAAGAAGATGATGCAGAAGGATATTATGATGAAGATGAAGATGAATATGACGAAGAAGAGGAGGAAGAAGATGAGGAAGATGATCAAGAGGAGGACGAGGAGGATGAAGAAGCTTTAGCTGAAGAGAATGAGAAAATAATAGCTGCTTTGTCTCTTGGTGTTAAGAAACTCAAGATGGATAAGTTAGGAAATTATATACTAGATGAATAGAATAGAAATTAATCGTGCACAATAAACAACAACAATGAATTGTATTACCTTATTTTGATAGTTTTGAAATTTTTTGAAATTTTATTAGATGACTATATTAAATATACACAGACACACAAGAATGAATGATAATGAATATCGTTTTCTCCTTTATTATCTTTTGTTTTACCTTCTCTTTTTATCTTTATTTTCCCAATTCTCTTAGGTTACTTAACGGGTAGCCATACCTTTGGTAACAGCTCTCTTTAAGGCCAATTCAGCTTTTCTGTAATCATCAGCACTGGATTCTTCAATTTCCAAGGTTTGTAAAGCATCAGACAAAGCAGCTTCAATCTTGTCCTTAGCGGATTTCTTCAATTTAGCAGATAAGACTGGGTCGGTGACGGTGGATTCAACAGAGGCAACGTAAGCTTCCAATTTTTGTTTTTGTTCGTGTCTCTTGGCGAAAGCATCATCAGAAGATTTGAATTTTTCAGCATCAGAGATCATCTTTTCAATTTCTTCAGTAGACAATCTACCAATGGAGTTGGAGATAGTAATGTTAGCAGATCTACCAGTAGATTTTTCAACGGCAGTAACTTTCAAGATACCGTTAGCATCAACTTCAAAGATAGCTTCCAAGACTGGTTCACCGGCTTGCATTGGTGGGATGTTCTTCAAGTCGAATTCACCCAACAAGGTGTTTTCAGAACAGTTGACACGTTCACCTTGGTAGACTGGGAATTGGACAGTGGTTTGGTGGTCGGCAACAGTGGTGAAGGTTCTTCTCTTGATGGTTGGGACAGTGGTGTTTCTTGGAACAACTGGTGCAAAAACGTTACCTTGCATGGCAACACCGAGAGACAATGGAATGACATCCAACAACAACAAGTCTTTGGTGTCTTCGTTGGTAGATTGACCGGTCAAGATAGCACCTTGGACGGCGGCACCGTAAGCAACGGCTTCATCTGGGTTAATAGATTTTTCCAATTGTTTACCGTCAAAGAAATCAGACAACAATTTTTGGACCTTTGGAATTCTGGTAGAACCACCAACCAAGACAACTTCGTCAACTTGGGATTTACCGATTTTAGCGTCCTTCAAGACTTGTTCAACTGGTTCCAAAGTGGATTTGAACAAAGCAGAGTTGATATCTTCGAATCTAGCTCTGGTGATGTTGGCAGAGAAATCTTCACCTTCGAACAAGGAATCGATTTCAACGGTAGTTTGAGTACCAGAAGACAAGGATCTCTTAGCTCTTTCACAAGCAGTTCTCAATCTTCTTAAAGCTCTGGCATCACCAGAGATGTCCAAACCGGTCTTCTTTTGGAATTCTTTTTTGAAGTGTTCCAACAAGTTGGTATCGAAATCTTGACCACCCAAGTGAGTATCACCAGCAGTAGCCTTGACGGTGAAGACACCACCAGTAATGTTCAACAAGGAAACATCAAAAGTACCACCACCCAAATCGAAGATCAAGACGTGTCTTTCTTTTTCGGATTTACCAGCACCTAAACCGTAAGCAATGGCAGCGGCGGTTGGTTCGTTAATGATTCTCAAAACGTTCAAACCAGAAATGGCACCAGCATCTTTGGTAGCTTGTCTTTGAGCATCATTGAAGTAAGCTGGGACGGTAATAACAGCTTTTTCAACTTTCTTACCGATTTTAGCTTCGGCAATTTCTTTCATTTTAGTCAAGACCATGGAGGAAATTTCTTGTGGAGAGAAGGTTTTGGTTTCTTCCAAGTATTCAACTTCGATTTGTGGTTGACCGTTGTTGTCAACGACTTTGAATGGCCAAGATTTGATATCTTTTTGGACAGCTTCGTCATCGAAAGCTCTACCAATCAAACGTTTAGCATCGAAAACAGTGTTCTTTGGGTTCAAAGCAGCTTGATTTTTAGCAGCATCACCAATTAATCTTTCTTCACTAGTGAAAGCGACAAAAGATGGAGTAACTCTGTTACCTTGTTCATTGGCAATAATTTCAACTGCAGAATCGTAAGTAGCAACACATGAGTAAGTAGTACCTAAATCGATACCGATAGCACCTTGGAAAACACCGTCAGCCATTTTTTATATATGTTAAAGTGTAGGTTGGAATGATGGGAAAGGAAAGAAAAAAAGGGAAAAGAAGAAGAAGAAAAAGCGAAGGATGAAATTTTTTATGGTGATGATGAAAAATTTTTCGGTGAAGCAGCAGGCTCAGTGGGAGAAAGAAAAAAAAAAAAGAAAATCATAGTGCGATGCTGCTCCCTATGCAGGAGTAGATAAGTTACCCGGATGTCGTGTTGGCTTTACCCCTGACAGTTGCAGATTCTGTCTATTTCATACAACGCAATTCCAATGTTCTCCTTTGTACCAGTGATCAGAATATGTTGAATGACTTGCTTAGGCTGGTGGAAGATCTGTTTTTCTGGGGGATGCACCTTAATCCAACATTTTGACTGGTATCTGATGGAATTCAAAGTCTGTCCTTTAGGACCTAGAATTGCTGAAGCTTGTTGTTCAGGAACAGCCAACAAAGCTGTAACCCTGGAGGGTTCGTCAATAATAGCTTTAATTCTTGTCAATTTGGTCAATTGAACTGCCGAATCAATTGGAAGAGGGCACGTGACATAAGGGGACTTGCAACCAAGGAGATTATCCATAAAGTTGTCAGTATCACCAGGGTAACAAGTGATATAGCCGTTGTTGTATTTCCCCTTCAACTGAATGGCATTTATAATTGAGCCCTTTAATCTGATCCTATTTTCAATTTGCAATTGTGTGGTGATGATTGCTGCCACAGTGGATATCCCACATTTACTCATTGTTAATTCCCACAAGGAATTGAATAAATTTCTTGTGCATCTTATTGAGAAGTCTTCAACTCTAGATACTTCAATAGTTCTTGTTGTCAAAAGGGTGTGTAGTAAATGACGTAAGGTCTTTGTGGTAGTAACAAGTACAATTGCCATGTGGTTGCCAGAACATGAAGTCTGTAAGCAGATAAGATCATTTTGAACCAATGAATCAACATAGCTATGACTGATCTCTTTCATGGTTTATTGAAATGAAATGTGATATAAACGTAGACAACCCATTCCATTCCCCCCTGGCATCTTTTTTGGTTTTTTGCAACACATTCAAACAGACGATTAATATTTCTCGCCAAAATTAAACTTCTGTGCCATACGACGAACCACAAAATCATTCCTCGCTCTTCTTACCACCATTATATCGTATAAGGCAATATTCCTCTCTGACATTCAAGTAACATGGAAGAGGAATGGTTAGCCTAAACGCGTGCCAACAGTAACATTTCAAACTTCAGCAGTCCAATTGATTGTGGCCACAACACACAACTTCAACCATAGTTGTCCTGTCCAAATCTAGAACAGTCGTGCACCATGCACAGATATCGGTCATTTTTCACCGAAATTCTTTTGTGTCTTATTCTCACCCTCTCCAGTTGGCTTAGAAACATAGATGTAGCTGAATTTTTTCTAAATTAAATCGTAGCTGAAACTATATTCGGTGTGCAACATCTACTACTACAGTCATGTCGATGAAGAGATTTTTATCACGATCTAATCACAGATCATTGCCTTCTGGAAGAAATGAAGATATTCCTTCTGCTGCTGCTTCTTCGTCCGACTTGGTCCCATCCATCAGCAATCAGTCGGGCGAATCCCACGATTCAATAAAAGACCTAAGACCGATATTTAACCAACGACTGGAAGGGCAGTCACTGAACCAAAACCAATATGATATGATGAATTTGAATATAAATCCGACTATTATAAGCAGTGCCAACGTTGCTAGTTCTACAAAGGGTTCAACTATCCAGGAATCAGTGTTTTCAAGTAGACAGTCATACTCCACCAAACAATCGTCCTACAGAAGCGATGTTTCTTCCAAGAGAAAGGTGGATTTTACGGCTTCACAACCATTGCAAATTTTAAATATTTTAGAGGAAAATGAATACCAAAATT